>JAUMHE010046877.1:0-18047 GCA_032359235.1 Enteromius mattozi
AATCCTTGTGAGCTTCGTCGTCTACTGTTCCTGTTCTTTTAAACTCTATCCATCAAAGAATCCTGAGAAAAAAAAAAAATATATATATATATATATATATACAGTAGTCAACATTTGAAGTGGATCAAAAAAGTTTATCAAAATTGTCCTAAGACAATAACAAATTTTGGTTTTAGGTTTTGATGAAAGGTTTTGATCCACTTCAAATGTTGACTACTGTATATATATTTTTATAACTTATACAAGCTAAACATACATAAAAATGACATGGTCCATGCATAATACTATGCTAAAAACTATGCTAACATAAACATGCAAAATTGGTACAAAAACTTATCTGTAATAAACCATAATGAATACACTATAATTAATAATAGAATTTCAAAAATTTACCAGGCCTAAATATTTACCAAAATACTGTTGCTACAAGAACATAAATAGTACAATAATAATTAGAACAACAGAATTGTAGAAGAACCATCAAATTTTTATTTATTTATTATTTTTTTTAATTGTGCTATTGTCATTGGATTCCAGCAACAAGGCATGCGACCAAAACACAACTCACTTCTATTCACAATTCAAAAATTAAAAAATGTGTTCAAATTCATTACAAAGCTGAGATATTTTTCCTTTTTGAGTGAACTATTCCTTAAAACAAGAGCAGTACAACTCAAGCTTATTAAAAGACTATGAAATGTCCATTGTTATACCTTTTAATCAGGTGGAAAAGGTGGTTTTAGAAGGATTTAGACGTGCAGGTTCAACTTGTGCATGTGTTGGATTGGAGGGTGACGCCCTACTGGGGGGTCTGAAAAGACCCCTGGTGAAAATTCTGCCATGGCAAGATTAAATATAAAAAAGTGCTGGCTCAAATCTTTCAAAGCTGCCATAGCAGCCAAACTAGCGGAACGATATTGTCATGTTTGTAAATTAGCGCATGAATACAGAAATGCATGGGAGTAATCCTCTAATCGTGTTCATTTTAGAGCACTATGAGGCACTGAGTTTGCCGTTGCCCACCACTGCGGATTACTGGAGCTCATTAAACACACAGATGAATTATTGAAATGGTCCGGGGGCCTTTTGCTTCTATCCAAATTGAAGACAAAGGGGACTGGGAAATGAATGCTTTATCAGGGCCGGACAGCTCTCCCACATGCTGCAACTCTTGGGCACGACATCGGTGCGATCGACCCCTCCAAAGCTCCAAGATTAAATGCTTTATTGACTGTTGGAGGGGCATCAAAGCGAACGGGCTCGCACATGAACTCACCTTCAAATGCTGCAGTTGCTTTCCTAGTCTGCACACTATTGACGGAAGGTCCTGTTATTTGCTGTCTTTGTGGATTTTAAATTCTATTTTTGTAGGATTTTTTAAAAAAAAGCCAATGAAAAGGTAATACCAAAGGATGCTAGACTTATAGTACGTCACTGTCTTTATTTTTCAGTAGCCACATAGCAACACCCAGGCAACCACTCAGAACACCCAAGAAACTGCATAGCAATGTGCTAAAATTTAGAACTCTTTAGAAAACAGTGGCAACATTCTTAATTCCACTCCGAACACTTTAGCAACTACATACTGTAGTAACACCCTGCTGAAATTTTACTCAGTATCCGGTAGCACTTTATTTCACAGTCCTGTTTCTCATGTACATACTATGTACTTATTATAGTAATTACAACAACTGTAGGTAATAACTAGGTAATGACCATAAACCTAACCCTGAGCTTGTTCCTGTTGTATGTCCTCTGGCAACCTGTGTGAGTATTGAATCTGAAGTGAAGTGTTTAGGAGAAGCAATTCCCTACAATATTTAGAATGTTGACCTATTTTAACTTTTAGCTATCAATATCACTGCACCTTTAATAACAAAATCTAAATCAATAGAGTAATATAGAGCAAACATCAAAACAACACCATACAACTACATAAGATAAAAAACACAAATGAACAATCCATGCTAAAATACGCTAACATCATTGAACATCAGCAGCTAGTTGTGTCTTTCTCTGCGTGGGTGCAAAGCGGTCATGCAGGCATGCGGTAAAGGGCAGAGTCTGATTGAGCTGAAGCGAAGGCAAAGGCCAGGCCATCTAAAGAGCGATTGCAGGTGGGCATATTGGCTTTTCCAAATGACTGGTATTAATTTGTGGAGTTGACGTCCTCTACACTTTATAGGAGGCCAGACACTTTCAATATTTTCTAAAGAGCCAGAGGTATTCATGCTCAGAGAGACTGAATTTTCACTTACTGTTTATCTGGTACCTGCACCTGGGGGCTGCCTTTCCACCGCCCCTCTCCTACTGAGGTACATTCAAGCCCTCGTCAACATTCCTGGTCCACATTGCCTGTGACATTAAATTAAATAGGTTATTGACTGACCAATAAGTTGGCAATGAGTCTGCTTGAATTCACGCTCACTGCCTCACTGACCCAACAGGCTCCGGGTCACTGCACCAGAAATCAAAGCATAATGGATGCTGAGCTCCTCAACTACTTCCATGTACACGTATTATTTGTGTTTAATTTGTATCGATGGTAATCCCATTGCTTTTGATGGATTGCCACTGACAGGTACAACAACACCTGCAAACAACATAGTCTCTCTTGCTGTCTGCGGGTCCCTTACATGTACAGCTGTTCTCTTATATCAGTGCTTTTGCATTCTTGGTACTTTTTTTTTACCCAGTCTCTTACAATAAGGAATGCAAATCATGTAATATAGGATATTTGACTAGATGGGATAATTCACCTAATCATGATTTACTACCCACATGTCATTTTAAAGCTGTAAGCCATGTAAGACATTTTTAATTTTTTTGTTTTCAATCAGGTCTGATTTTATTTTGAATCATGACATGAGGGTGAGTAAATATGACAGAATTGTCATTTTTGGTGAACTATCCTATGATAAACGTCAATTTATTTATTTTTTAATCTTAAATGAAGCCAGTACATTCTTGTCAAAGCAACCAAACATTTTTAGTTCAAATAGGTCCAAGTATCTGTTATTAGCTCTAAAATGACATTTTAGAATTTGCAATAGAAGGTTTATCTTGAAATAAATAATCTGAACAATGTCTTGTTGTGTGGTTTTGACTCCAGTCAGTTAAAAGTTTAGAAATAGTGCACTCCCGAAGTGGTAATGTGGCCACAATGATTTTATTGACTGTACTTATTGCATAACGGCAATGATTTCCACTGATTATGGAATATTTTTGTTTGCTGGGGTGGTAATATTATAAAGGTCTATTAATAAGGAAGGGGGGACCAAAAAATAGTTTTGCCTATGTCACGATAAGAGTTAAATCCAGCCCTGAGTTCAATCCTCAATTTCTAACAAAATTCAAGGCACCATATGAACCTCAGAAGGAGAAATTGTAATGCAAATCAAAGATACATTGGTAATATTTTTATATGGTGTCTGTACTAATCAATAATCTAATATTAATCAGGGTTGCTAAGTCTGTAAAACAATTGCCATTCACAATTAGCTAGCCAATGTCAATGTCAAGTCAATGGTTTTTCCCTTTGTTAAAATAATGTTTCAGGTTAGTTGCTTTAACTTACAATCTGAAAAAACAACCCATGGCAACAGTGTAAAAGCAGCCCAATTTAGCAGAAAAATCTCAGACTTGGCAACACTGGTAACAATGTGTGTGTTCAACTTGAAGCAGTGCTAACAATTGGTGTATGACTACAAAGCACCCTTTAAGAATACATGAATACAACCAATGTGTTGCAATGCATGCTGGGAACTTACAAAAAATTCTATTTCATTAAAAATAAATAAATAAATTAGAGGCTTTATTCATGTTTGGACTGGAAAATTGTCAACACTACTAAACAATGGAAAGCATAAAGTTACATTTTGCTATATTCTTCCTATTTAATAGGGTGTTGCAATTCGTAGCCCACTTTCACCTATCACATCATGCACACTCCGCACCTTAAAAGTGTTGATGTAAAGCCACAGCACCTCCATGATCAATTGCACCTGCAGGGTGATGCAAGTCAGCTGCAGCAGGAGTTCCTCTGTGCTCCTCCTGCTGAATCTCCAGTTGTGGGGTGAAGAGCTGAGTATAAACAGAAGGTTTTTCTGCTGTGAAACGTGTGAACAAAACACTCAGGGTGGTGAGCAGAATGGAGAAAAAAATAAATATAGAAATAAATGCTTAAGTCACTGAACACCAGTGAGTTGTGATTGATGTGATACCACCTGCCATGATTTAAGGTATGCTGAGATACCAGAGAAGATGACAATAAATCTCTTTGTGTGGTTCCATAAAACAGAAACGTGTAAGGGCATCCAGCGGGCAAAAGTAGCTATGCAGACATCATTATTCTGAGCACCTGCTACAATGACCCAAGCAAAAGATGTCAATAAATATGTCAGGGGATGATGCTAACAAAAACATCCATTTTAGATGAGCTCTGACTGTTCAGATGAATCCAGGGAATTATATACAAATTTGAACTCAGTAAGCTCATTTTAAATAAATGCTGTTCTTTTGAACCTTTAATCCATCAAAGAATAGTAAAAAGTATTATGGTTTCAATAAATGTGTCAAGCTGCATTACTTTTTTCCACACTGGTATTGATACTACTAATAAAAATGCATTGTCATTAATAATAATAATAATGTTTCTTGAACCCCAAATCAGCATATTAGAATGTAACACTGAAGACTAGAGTAAAGGCTGCTGAAAATGTTTAGCAGTTTTGGCATCACAGGAATAAATTACATTTTATGATATATTAACTTTACAGTATATTAAATAGAAAACAGATTTCAAAATATTATTGATTTAATGTGTTTTTTAAATTAAATAAATACAGACTTGATGAGCATAAAACTTTCCAAAACACTAAAAAATCTTACTGTCTGTAAAGTTTTAAATGATAGTGTACAGTATATACTGTATACAGAACATGCAGGTGATTGTTTAGCAGTAAACTATCCTCTAAAATATTTATATTTGGGAATATGAGGAACAGCATTATACTGGAACATAGTCAAGTATTGTTAATATTAAACTAAGCACTGATGAGTATTAATTTAGTAAATAAAGTTCCCAAAATGATAATGCATATATGCACATTTATTAATCTAATAAGGATCGTTTTGCAGATCAGACTAAAACCATATAAAAGGTTTTAGTATTGCAGAGAGCTGGGCAGCATAAAGATCATTTCTTATAAAAAACGTGAAAATGTTCTGATTTTGGATACAATGAAGGTCACTTCTACTTCCTCCAACTTTGATTCTCTTTACTTTTCAATCCCTCCATTTCATTCAACCTTCAAACAAACAATGTTCAGTCAGAGAGTGGCAAGCAGCAGCCAATGGCTTTCTGAACGTTTTAGTGTTCTTCTCTCGGCGGCGGTTTTGTATTTGCTTTTAATTTGTATCGATCTCTCTCACGGGCTTCCATTTTACTGATGTCAAAGGGCTGAGAGAGCATTACAATATACAATGTTTTCTCTCCGCTCTTATCGGGCGGGAAATGAAAAGCAAATGGCACCTTTGTGCCGGGACGTGAGACTGCCTGGATGGACAGGGCTTTGAAGCGAAGGCCGAAATTGAAAAGGTCATGAGTTCACCTCCCTGGACAATGACAAGCGTCTCCTTCCTCTGGCCAAGCCCGTGAGGAGATTAAACGTTTCAGCGAGATAAGCTAAGGAATCAGCTGCCATGGTTTTCGGTGGCAGCCGACTGCCTGATCGAAATAGGCAGAAGAGCTGGCGTTTGCCAAAAAGACTGACACAGGGCTTGGGACGGACCGAATCACTCACCGCTGACCTTGGAATGATCTTTACCCACCAGACACTTTCGTCTCTTGTTTTGAGGGAGGAAGTCCTGCAGCAGACGAAACAAATCAATAGCGGAGCAACAAAAGGATCAGTCAATGTGATTAGCCACGATATGATAACAGACTTCACTCTCCAATAAACTAGATTTCTCCTCAGACTGAGTTCCAGTTTGCATCCAAGTAACAAAAGCAGTAGCCAGTTGAAAAACTATTTGGGATGTGAAGTAAAAGTAGTATTACAGTAGATGAGCAATAGATTCTTTTTTCCAAATTATGAGTTTAGATTGGAATACTCTTGACAACTTTCGCCCAGATTTACAGGCTGGTGAGAGATTTTATAGAAAATCATGTTGTGTATGATGGTTCAGTCGATAGATATCAGACGTTTGATATTTGAAGAAGACATTGGAAGACATATTTTGTATATTTAAAAAAAACACTTTGAAACTAGTCCTAGATCAAGCCAATAACATCTAACTAACAAGCTAAACCAGTCTGGGACACCTGCTAAGACCATTCTTTGCAACAGCATTTGCCATTTTTGATTGCAATATATGGTAAAACTTTATTTTAAGGTGTACTTGTTACATTACACATACTCACTATTATAATACCACTTAATTATGTATAATCACATGCAAGTAATTCATGTAAGTGCATGTAGTTAATTAATATTACTCAGTACATAAATGTATAATTACTTTGTAACAAGGACACCTTAAAATAAATTTTAACCCAATATATTTAAAGCAGCTGAGTGTAATCTTACTCCAGGAGGGCTAGTGTCCTGCAGACATTAGCTTTAATCTGCCTGGATGTTTCTAGTGATTCTAAAGATCACGATTAGCTGGTTCAGGTTTGTTTAATTGGATTTGGGCACCAAACTCTATAGGACACTAAACTCTGGTCCTCCAAAGAGCAGGATAGGACAACCCTGATTTAAATAAGATATTAATTTTACTGAAGAAAGATGTGGGGTTTTTGCAAATGAATTGGCTGGAGAAGTCCAGCATATGTCAACAGAGAGAAGCATGGTATCTAACCTGGAAGATTAAAGGATTAAAGTTTGATTAAAACTAAAGCTCAAAAAAAAAAAAAAAAAAATTAAATGCATAGGTGAAATTCATAATTATGATCAATAAGATGCATTTAGAAAATAGATGCAGTTGAAAAATAGGTGAATTTTCATTTAATCTGACTTTAAATAAACTGGAATCAAGAAGCACTAACAATGCCAAAATCATTGGTTTTGAAAAGATCAAATATCTACCTTTGTATTATCAGATGGTATATGATCAAAAAGCAAAAGAAATACAAATATAGAATATAATGATATATAATGATATTATATTACATCTGACAAATAATAACATTAAAGAATATACACAGTAAACAAAGTCCTGCTTATAAAAACAGCAGCAGCTGCAGCATTAACCTCTTATCTGCAAACTAAATTCCATCTCGTATCTGATTAATATTTGACATTTTAAATATTCATGAGAAAACAAAATAGTTGGAGCATTGTTATTCATAAACCATCAAATTCCACAACCGCCAAGTTGTTAATCTTGTCCCTGGGTTTTCAATTACATCTTTTGAAAAGGATTTTAATATATTTTCCAGAAATGAAGGCAATGTCCACCTGTGTACAGAACCTGGCTAAGCTTCAATCACACAGGTTATTATTTATTAAAGACTCTGTCTGCTTAAACTCATGGTATCAACCACATGGTATCAACCTTCATTATTGACCTCATCTCTTCACACACACACACACACACACACACACACACACACATTTCGTGCTGTGCAGGGCAGACAGATCCAGACTGGCACTACCAGACAGACCTGCACAGATGGAGAAGCCGGGCGCACAAAAGCTTCTCACACCGCGAGGGGCAGTTGAATCCACACACACGATATGAAACATGCGCAACCACCTCAGGAGAGATGCCCGCGTTTAAACCCAAAGCGATGGCTGGAAAGTGAAAGAAGAGGAACATGAAAAAGAGAAAACAAATCCCTCAGCATTTAGATCCCTCACAAAAGAATTTTTAACAAATTCCACCCCCGTCGAGTTCCATACCAGCTGTCTGTCAGTCGTCGAGTCCTCTGGCCCTTTTCTGCCCCCCTGATGCTGGAATTAGCCAGTTCAAATGACAGGGCTGCCTCGAAGGCCTGCAGAAGGCGGCCCGGCGCTCCTGAGGTTTCAAAGGGCCGTCGAGCGGCCAGCCAGTCGCTGTCAGGGGGAGACGTGGGTGTGCGGTGAGGAGATAACCTGCTCTGGACGGGCTCTCCCTGGCCTCTCTGACAGGCTTATTAACGGGAACCTGCTGAGGGAGAGCTCTCTATCACCAGAAGAGATCTAAAGGAAGGAGAGAGAGCGAAAAAAAACAACCTTATCACCAGGACACCGGGGATTAGAGTCTGGTCTCCTCTGATAAATTAATTATTCCCTCTTATCTGTCACTCTCCAAGGCTGTCAGATGAAGCTACCTAAAGCCAAAGCAACAGAGCCCAGGTAGAGGCGCGAATGATGGGAGAACATATGTAGAATGTATCTGTGTGACCTTCTAAACACACTGGAGTTTTATTCGCTTGTCATTTCTGATGCTCTGATGCTAAAACGGCGCTCTGATTTGGGGGGATCTGTGGGTATTTGGACCGTGCTGTGATATCAAGGCCAAATGAGAGCTGTTTTTCTCTTTCTAGGCCAAAAACACAAAGGCTGTGTCTGAAACTGGAAAAAAGGATTCCAGTTCTTAAATAGTTCTGTTAACAGCTCTTTTAGTTCTTAAGTAATGTGGAATAAAAAATGAGTAATGGTGAATATTTAATTGCCAATGATTAGAATTTGAATAGCACATAATACATACATATGAATACTTTTAATGGCTTTTCTTATTAAAAACAAATGTGATAAATATTTAATTATTTTTTTCATGAAATACTGTTACCGGAAGAATGCCTGTCATATGAATTAGTCGGTTTTCAACACAGGTTAAAGCTATTGATTTTCTAAAACAACAGGAATTAGGAATTGGGGATCTGAATACATTAGTTGCACTACATGTGTTCGATTTATTACAAGAATAGTTTCGTAATTTGGACTCACATTTCATAAGAGTCACTTGGTAGTCATCTGATTTGCTAAAAAGACCCATCTCAAGAGTTTTTATTCAGGAATCTGACTGCATTGATTAAGCTGTGTGTTTTAGATTAAATACAAATAACTGACTCAATTTGTTTAGGATTCAGACTACACTGATTGTGCTGAATATTTTTGATTCACTAAAAAAAAAAAAAAAGAGTTCAAAAAAGAGTTGTTTTAAAAATCATACTACATACTGGATGTGCTGTATGTGTTTAAGTCACAAAAATAAATAAATAAATTAAATTAAATAAAAGGTTTAAGAGTCATTTGTTTAGAAATTGGTCTAAACTGTTTGCTCTGAGAAATAATTGCTGTCATCACTAAATTTGTCATCAAATAAATTTTAGATCGTTGAACGTACGTTAACATTTTGATATGGTCTTTGAAGCTTGAACTGTCCTTCAGCAAACTTTCCCCCAGAAAAATGTAATTTTAATATAAAGTGTCAATTTCATATGAAACTGAAACACGTGTTTTTATTTTATTTATCTATTTTTTTTTTACAGTCTGAAGGTCCACCCCTTAACTGTTACTGGTGCGTTAACAGATATAAAAATGAACAAAAACGCAAGAAACATACAAAACGTGCAAATGAGATCATACCAATTCTGCAAACTTCAAACAGTTACACATTTCCATGAGATTGTTGACAAAAACACTACCTGGTAAATCATGTAGTGCCTTAGGTTTCAGACACAGCCAGCCTGTACTTACATTACACCAAGCCCACAGGAAGTGACTGTGTCAGGAAACTCATTTTAGATGGTTCATCTTGCAGCTGAATTTTTTAGATGCTTGTTGCAAGCATTTTCATCTGAGAAGTCTGAACTTGGCAGTAAACAAGCACAACAGGAGGTAAAAAAATACATTCAAATTGCCTCACTCCAATGAAGACTCAATCACAAAAAAACAGAAATGTTCATGTGATCCCCAGAGCTTTGCCAGTGTATGCTGAGCTAGAGGCAGCGAGCCATTCACTTCGCGAACAATAACTCTTCAGATAGAGCCAAGATAGCCCTCTGTTTAATTCACACAAATGGCAATTTGAATTATTAAACAGACCCTTTCATTTGGGCAATTAATTGTGTGCTATTGACTATTGCAGTGACTGAAGATAATGTTCCCAGCTGGATTGTACTAAGAGAATCAAACCCCAGAGATCCCGTCAACATAATTGCAAAAATTGCAGTGTATTTTACAATATAAGACTTATTTTCTGTCATTATGTTGTTTTTTTTGCTTTGTATAATGCAGCTCTTCTTAATTACCCATTTTCCAAGATATTTCCAAGTCCAATTGGAAATGTTTTTTTTTTCCATGAAAGCAAAATAAAAAGGTAATTAAAATAAAACATCTTTTTCCTTGAGGTCAATATACAAATTACCTGGGGTTCTAGACACCTATAATTGCACCTCAAAAAACAAACAAAACAAAAATGCCCCAGTTGGTCTGCAATACAACCTTAAAAATATCAAAATGCACAGTATTAGAGAGTAGATAGTGGATATACTGCAAGACCACCACTAAAATGTACATTTTAAAATGTATTCAAATGATGTCATCCCAAACCTGTGTCTCCAGAACAACAACAAAAAATATGTTTTGACTTACATTGTGTAGAGGGGGTAAATACATTTTTCAAAATATCTTTGTTTTTTGTTTTTTTTTGTCATTTTGGGTGAACTATCACTTTAAATTTAGAGCACAATAGACTCATTTTGGATTCACTGCACATGCATATCACAGAAAAGTACTTAAGATCACAACCCTTGGCACTAGCTAATGAATATGTCAATATCCAGACAAAAAGAAAAATCTATTTGCATCAAAAGCATCCGACGATTCCTATGTGGACACTTTGGTAGCTCAGATGTGAGTTTATATGTTGATGAGGTCTTATGTGGAAGGAGATCTTGTTCCTGTTCCCTCCAATTCCCAGCCCGCCGCTGAAGCATTTGGCACTGGAACATCTGAGGGATGGCAGGAGAGAAAGATGCCACATTGGACCTGCTGTAGAGGAAGGTATGAGGTGAATACTAATATTCCTCATGTTTTATTAACCCTCCATCCATTCGGTCTCAATCTAGACGCTCATGAAACAAAATCATCAATCCCTGAGCCTTAATGAGAGGAAGATGCCGATCAGGGCCGAAGGGAGGGAAGTCTGTTGGAGTTTGGGTCGTGTGTTGGAGAAAACTAATAATTGACAGCATTCCTCTGAGACGGCATTATTAAAATACTCAGCTGGAGGGAGGGTGCGGGGTACGAGCACTGTGCTAACTGTGAATCTGTTTGAGGCTGTTTGTTTGATACCCCTTCACTTTGCATGTTTTTGAGAGGTGGAAGAATCGCTTCTCATCACCTGCCATGGCTTGTAAAGAGCTACGACACTCAGAGTAAAAGACATCAGGCTGCATAAGCACTGACATTGTAAAATTGTGCTTGTGTGGAAAAGAAAACGCAAGGTCAGTGCTCAACCAATAAAAGCACTTCCACTCACATCGTCCTAATGTTGTTATGCCTTTTTGAACCATTCTTTGAAAACACCTTTCAAAGCATCTTGCAAACAATATTTCTCTAGATCACCAGCATTTCACAACAATATAACTATATCTTTATTGTTATGTTTATGGTTATCAGGCTTGGTGCGAGCGGGCCTTAAGAATAAAGTACTGAAATGATACCCTTTATTGACATCTCACAGTGATCTGGATGTCATTTAGCACCAAGAGCCATATTTTTCATGTAGCCCCTTATCCCCCCACCAATTAAAAAAAAAAAAAAAAAAAAAAAGCCACATTATTTGACCAGTGAATAGTGGTGCTTAAATTCAGTTTTTTAAAAAACCTCAGGTGGTCAAACTAAAGGAACCTTTGTAGTTTCTATTCATTTTTAAAATTTTTGTTTTTTAGCAATTACCATTTAAAAACATTAAAACTAATCAGACAAACTAAAAGAGAATTTAAATACTATATTTAATATTTTAACAAAGTGGTACATTTGTATTTAATTTAAAATGTAAAAGAAAAAAAAAAACAACAACAAAAAAAAACACAAATTAAATTTAAGGCCCTTTATTTTGATGGTCCCTTTTGAGCATTCTGTTGACAAGTAGTAATATTGCACCTACATTTCAAACTTGGCGGAAACTCCAATGACTTTCTGAAATATCCGCTTCAACAAAGAATTTGGACTTGATTAATCATGTCCTAGATTTAAGCAACTCGATCAAGGAAGGCATTCGTAGGGAGATTGCAGTTAACGAGATCTTTGTCCAGTCCCAGCCGAAAACACACTCCGACACACTCGTCGGGCCAGCTCACCTCGGTAGAGATTTCCAAAAATTCCTCCACATACCTCTCCAACATTCTCCCACTCTGCCGCAGATGCCAAAGCCTGGCCTCAGCCATGATGGTCGGTTTAGGTCCGTGATTCTGTTAAGGTCGAGTCGGGGAAACAGAACGCTTCCAAAATGCCAAAATAATTACCATCTGAAGAAACATACAGATATTTAAAACTAGCTATGTTTCATGCTGGGTTAATTTAAATGATAGATAATGGGTTATTCACAATAAGTTAGTTAATGTACAGTCTGCCGTTACATTTAGCTGCTTGCTGTCCTCAGTGGCGTTAGTGCCACTCCACATAACTATATTTTAATTAGAATACTTTCTGATTGGCTGTCAGCCTTCATACCATTCCAGTTTTCTGTGTGGACAGGCAAATGATTAACTAAATCATTACAAACTTGTCACATCATGCCCAGTTAGGTTTCATTTTGCCATTGTAATCATGACTTGCGATTATGACATGGCACTACAGTGGCTCCCTGCTCAGTCAGTGTAAAAAGACTGAAATAAACAAGGGACATGAATTTGGCTCTCAGGGATGCTGTTTACTCTTCTATAAAAAAACAGTAACCCTCCCATGTCATTACGTTACATTTTATGGCACTTCCAAAAACTGCTGTTCTTTGAAACCTAATTGGTCATCACTCTTGTAACGTGTTGTTTTATTAGTATCACCAGATCAGTAAATAGGATCAGTGGGATGCATAGCAAGACTTAGACTCTTGTGTTGCTGATATTCGTTAATTCCCCCGGTTTTCTCCCTAACAGCTGTGAAACTGCTTACACTTTAAGATTTATCTTAATGACTTTTTAGTGCCTACCTCATCACGCTCGTAAAAGCTCAAGGTGTTCTTTGCGAGGAAACATTTTGACAGAGTTCTCCTTGGTCACCCCCCTCCCCCCTTTAATCTGGAGATGGGATCCACCCCGGTGTGCGGTTTGACAGAGCAACAGTATGAAGGCCTTTTCCTCGGATAAGGTTCCCACCCCCCACCGCACCGCCTGGCCAGAGAGACATGATTTAAATAAATTTAATGAGTGCTGGAATCCATTAATGTCAGGGACCTGACCTGGGCCAGATGGAGGTCTGGGCATTAGGAGCTCTATTACATTTAACAAGTCCTGAACCACGAGCTGGAAAGGCCACGTCTGGCAGAGCAGCAAGACGCTTGAAGAAGAGAGTTGAGTATGGAAGATGGCCTTCCCGCAGCCGAGGCCGTAATTCTTCTAAAGGTCAGGGTGATACGCGAATTGAAGCGCTGTTCCATGTTAACCAAAGTCTCTGGCGGAAACACATCCACCGGCTAATTTGATTCTTCGGGCTGCACTTCGCCCTCCTTACCGCTGCTGTCACTTTAAAACAAGACTACAGCGAGATCTGTTTCAAGACAAAGTCAGCTGCCTACTGAGACAATATCCCAACTGTCATGTGAGAAAAAGTGAGAAATTTGGAACTGTTTCCAATAAATGTATTTTCTCCAAGGAAAGTGATTTGTAATGATAGCTTTTAAACCTTTAAAGATAGACCTGTTGTGAGCTCTCATGTAGTAAATTGATGGAATACACTTTTGTTGAAGCCATTATGTCAACTTATTTTTAATAATTTTGAGGTGAAATATTACCCATGATGCTGTACAGGAAATTACACTACTGACTACAGAATAGCACCAAACATTTCAAAGAAATGTTTGCAATGATGTGATTAACCTAGTAGCTGTTGGTTAATGGCTTAAAATGTTTTAACAAACACTTCAAAAAATCCCTATGGGAAAAATTTATAATAATAATAATAATTAAAAAAAAACAGATATCACCATACTACCCAAGGCACTTAATTACAGTAAAACAATTTGTATTTCAATTTATTAATTTCTTTTAAATGTTATCTTTAAACATGCAAATGAGAAATACTGATCTAATTGAACTAATCTGATAATAAACTGATTTGAGAAGAAGCTCATTTTAATTAAATATTTAGGTAGTAATTTAAATCTACAGATGTGAGTCAAAATATACTCATAAAATATTTTTTAAATAATAAACACTGAAATACATTTGCTAACATCATAAATAAAATATAGCAGAGCATGTTGTAACACCTGCACAACTGGGATTTAAGCTTAACTTGTGACTCGCTAGCTATGCATTAAAGAACTATTTAATCTGTTTAGTGACAGACTGCAGATTAAAATAATAGCAAGTAAAAAAAATAAAAACTCCATTTAGAAAATCACTTTTGCCTGAGTTAAATGTTCATTTGTCTTCCAAAGATTTGTATTTTTATTTATTTATTTTTTCCATTTTTTTGGTACAGTATTTTGTTGATATGGCAGCTAGTGAAATAGATCTGGCAGATGCTCCTGTGCGTATTTGTATTGCACTGGAGAACCTCAGACGTTTCTATTAACAACATTGAGAAATATAGGCATATCACAGACATATCTGTTAATTTCTTGATTGCTATGACCAATCAAATACATTTAAGTCAGATTCCATCCAGTATGACACAAAACGCTGGACTTTTTGTTCCATGTGGAGTTTTGTGCACTCCTTTCACTATAACAGTATAGACACAATATAAGAGATCCATTGAGCTTTGTTGATTATAAGATATTATATTATAACTGTCTGAGATCGTTATGGACTAAGATGAGTGACAGATTGTTGTGGATATAAAGGGAGGCCTCTTTGTGTGCTTTCTAGTCTATATTATCCATGCAGAATCAGAATAACTTAAAAGCTCAGTTTTTCATGAGGACCAGCAACTACACGCAGCATATTAATCCACATATGAATATGAGATTTACTTTCAAAATTACTATTATTGACATAATTATAACCATAGCAATACACAGGACAAAAATATGATATGTGAAAGTCGATTATTAAAGCTAGAGCACCCTTAATAATTTCATAAGCACCCTTAGTGATTTGATTGTGGAATATTTCAAGTTTTAATATGGCAAATGTGGTCAGATTTTACTCACGATTTATTATGTTAGGCTTAATTTGGAAAAATCTAGTCTGTATTATCTGATTAACTGCAATGAAGCAAAATGGGCAAAAAGCATAATTGTTTACAGTAACTCAATTTTTGAAAGCCTAAACCTGATGGAAAACCTACTTCAAATATATACCAGATTAAATGCACCGCACCAATGTGTTCTCACATTGTGTGACCCCCTTTAAACTTATTCCTCTGTATCTTGCAACCAAAATTAATATTCTCTTAATATAAAAAACGTAGAGTGCATGTCAAAACCTTTTCTCAAGAGGTGAAATGAAAAGTCAATTCGACACCTATAAACAAGGTATATTAGAAGTCACAGTTTATCCAAAAATTTATATTCTGTCATCATTTACATCATTACTGATAAAATCCAGCATAACTGCATCAAATTAACCTTAAAGGTAGTGACAGCACAGGGCAGTTCAAGATGGAACAGTCTGCTGGTGTAATGCATTACTTCTGACTAGCAGCTAACCAGCTTTGAGTCTCATCAGCTGTCCCTTGTAATTGAATAAGAAATTGTCCATATATCAATACAAAATTTGAGAACAGATGAAAAAATGGATATGCACTTGAGGGAAAAGGACAAGCCACCTTATTCTGATGTATTCTGGAAAAGGACTGAGACTCACTCCACACTGAGGAATAGGTCAAAGGGGCTAAACTACACAGTGAATAATTTAAGATTCTATTAACATTTAAATTTGACATTGATTTGACATGGTGGTGCTGGAGAGAAGTGACGGGGAGCATGGAGGTGGCGAGTGAGAGGATGCGCTATGCTAATTGTGCAGATGGCTGCTTATGTTGAATGCCATATTGCATTGTGAAGCCAAAGAATAATGCACTTATTTTCAGGATTCAGATATCTACATTTACAAGTGTTTGTTGAACTACATACACTTTTGTTGTTTTGTCAACTTATAATAATATATCTATAATACTGTATAGATATACACATGAGCACAACAAACAATAGACTGAGGTGATGCATTGACTACTACAGTCCGGTCTGTCCCTGTTACCTGGTCTGTGCGGTACAGTGCTGACATTAACCTTTAGGATCCTGACAGGTGGGCCAACCCCCTGCCAAATAAAGAGGGTTATCCTGTTGGGGAGAGCAGAGTTCACAGATCAATTGCCCCCGGGCATCCACTGACCAACAGGATGTCAAAGATAAGAAGTGCAGAGCGGGGCTCTTGGTCAGCCTTTGTGCATCCATCCACAGCTGTGTCAGAACCTTTAATCACGGGACCTGCGCAGCACAGGGGTCATTCACCTACCGGGGTGAAATGTTCACGCCACACGCTGGAGATATTTAGCAAGGCCATATTATTGTTCCAATCCCAGAGGCAGGTACTGTATTGAGAATGTGACATAATGTCAATAAAGTACATATACACATATATAAACACCCTTTAGAAATCATTTTAATATGCTAACTGGGTGGTCAAGACACATTTCTCATTATCAGCAATGATGAAAACAGCTGTGCTGCTTAACATTTCAGTGGAAATAAGGGTAACGCTTTATTTTAAGGTGTCCTCTTTGTGTACTTACTGTTATTATAGAAATTAATTCTACATAATTACATGCAAGTAACCCTAAGCCAAACCCTAATCTTAAACCTAACCATATAGTAAGTACACGTAGTTAATTAATATTACTTGAATATTATTTGAAATGTATAATTACACTGTAACAAGGACACAAAGTGTATACAATTTTTTTTTTTTTTTGGCAGCACTTTAGCATAGGGACTAATTCTCATTAATAACTATTAGCATGCCTAGGGGTGTGACGAGACACTTATTTCACGAGATGAGATGAGACGAGACGAGACGAGACACTGGGTTCATGAGAACGAGGCGAAACGAGATTTTTAGACTTTTTAAAATATATCCTTAATGATAAAATATATTGGGAAAAATAGTAGTTTATTCAACAAAAACATTCCAAAAAATGTAGGTGCATTTTATAATCAACTTTTTGAAATTAAACTATTTAAATGAATTACATGCAGTAATAAACAACATGTGGACACTGCAAAATATTTTGCCACAAACTGACAGGCAAGTAATTAGCAATAAATAACAAAAAATGTAAAATAGTATAAATAAATAAAATAACACGAATATTTCTTTAAAAGCAGGGCAAGCGATTTTTTCAAAAAAGCTTCAGTAAACAGAGTCGGGCCGAATACCTAAACAAACTTGCCTACAGCAAACGCTGTGCCAGCTTAAAGGCCAAAGTATATTTCGTCCATCTGCATTACGTTATTTTCATCATCAGGAAGGCGCATCATGTCTGCGTACAATCAATTTTTTGAGACCGCACGGACTGTCCGCGTACAACAGTGTATGCGTGAGAAGAATGCTGAAAGAGTGCAAGTCAATTGGTGGCACTGCGCATTTGTTGCGCCGCATCATACCACTATTGCAAGGATATGGCCAAGTTCTCGTGACACACATCGCATCTCGCGAGATCTCATCACACCCCTACGATTAACATATTGGCTGTTTGTCTCACGACCAATTTGTACATATTCGTATGAGATGGAAAATTTGTGCTAATTCGAACAAATTCGTACAACCTCACTCGTACGATTTTGTCTGATTTGTCTAAACCCCAGTGCTGGGGTAGGTTTAGGGGCGGGATTAGGTGTAGGTCATTCGTAAAAATTCATAGGAATTGGCAACTCGTAAAATGTGT
>JAUMHE010046937.1:0-21869 GCA_032359235.1 Enteromius mattozi
ATATATATATATATATTGTGTGTGTGCGTGTGTAATTAAATATATTATTTTATTATGTTATTTATGGAAAAAAAAAAGTTTATTATACGCACAAAAGCCTTAAATAAACAATTAAATATATATACATATATCAAATATCATTCTGACTGAATATATATATAAAGCGTATTTGCATCAGGCATATCAAATAATGACATTTAATGAGCTTTAAAATTAATAATAATGTATTATATCATTTTAAATGTCCTTCTTTTTTCATTTTATGTATGTGTTTAATATGAATTTATATGAATATTAATTGAAACATTAAATAAGTTAAATTTATATTATTACATCTTTTCTGTTTAAATGCAATTTTTCTAATTTATTAAAATATTAAAAATAAAAATTATATCTACATCAATCTATCTACATACATATAATTTCCCCCCAATATTTTCATTTTTATTTAATTTATTACAATATCTTCAGATTGATTATATCTGAATCAATTTCAAACAAGTAATGATTCTTACTAAAACAATACAATGATTAATTGTATTATTTTTTATACTATGATCATAAATAATAAAGAGTAAAATAAACCATTTCAGTATTAATTCCATTTAAATGATTTGTATAATTTATTTAAATACATAATTGAAATATATAAAAGTTACTTAATGTTGTGCATTCAGAAAACATTAAATGCTAGCAATGAACTTAACCTTAGAGAACAGTAAAATGCAATTACATTTCTAGCAAAATAATTATACTAAACGTTACACATTTTCAGATGTGAAGGAATTGTTAATGACTTTTATTTTATTGTTGTTTGCTTTTTGTCAATACCGAACAAATAAAATTATATTAAGTGCGTAAAAAACACGGTTTAAGAGAGTTTCTAAAAAAAGTCTGCAGTACCCAGAGCCTGTAATTAAAGAAACACCCACACACTAAAAGTCTGAATACTAAGTACAGTAAGCGTACTGTTAGTAAAGCTTCCAGCTTTACTAGTCTCTCAGTCCCGCAGCTCTCCTCAGATGGGTTGGCGTGAGCAGCCGTGAAGTCAGCGGTCACGTTAGTGCATTGATGCAGCAGTGCTGTGATGTTCACGCATGAGTTATTTATACTGCAGACAGCCAGGAATAGAACAGCCCTCCTTACCCAACCTCAATACTCACACACGCTGACATTTATAGAGACCAATCAAAACCAGAGCACTCTCACTTTCATCTCCTCACATTATACCTTCATTACACTGCTATGAATATGCTACTCGCTTAGTTCCAGGGTTCGAACCAACAACTTTTCAATGAGGAGCCTTGATCTTCTTTACCCATTGAGCTACAGCATCCTCTGAGTTACAGCGGGAATCAAATCTTTGTTCACCGATTTCAAACAGATTATATATATATCATTTTCAAAATAGACATAAGACTTGACAAGATTTCAAAAACATGCAATAGTCTGCCATCTTGTGGCCACAAACACGAGTGCATTTAAATATGAATAATCTTTTTTTGTATATTAAATTATAATTTTATAGTAGTTGAATTAAAATGAATATTAAATGATTACAGCCTATAAATACAGTATGTATTAACATTAACCCTCATAAGACCTTCATTTCCTGTTTACAAAAGAGGTCTTTGGACCAAGGACCTTATGTGTAATTATGAATAATATATACATTTTTTAATTATACAAATATGTGTATAATTGTGTGTGTGTGTGTGTGTGTGAGTGAGCATGTCTTTTCTACACTGCATTTGTGCTCTAGTACTAGACCTTTCTTTACTGTGCAGAAATTTTCTGATTTATGCTGGGTTTAGGTTTTTTTTTTTTGGATTAATGAAAAAACAAACAAAAAAACCAAACATTTTTTTTGCATTTCCCATTCATTTTCAATTGGGGTCATATTGATCCCAAAGACCCTATTTGTAAAAAAAAAAAAAAATTACATACCTTCAGAAAGACCGAAAGTATAGATTACCTGTTTTTGAGTATGTATAAAGATATAAGTACTATTTAGTTGAATACTTGTGTACAAATCTGTGCAAAAGAAAAACTATAACGGCAATATTTCTTTGCATAGTTTTACATTTGTCAACAATATATTGAAATGTAAATATGAATAGATTTTCATTTATACTACACTACAACACAATAATTTGCTTTTAATATGTAATATTTATTTGAACTACTTACGTAATTAAAAGCAAATCTGTGCAAAAATTGCAAGTATAATATTTAGTGCTGTCAAACAATTAAACGCATCCAAGTTTTTGTTTACATGTGTGCTGTGTTTATTTATTATGTATATGTAAACACACACACATTCAGTATATATTTTGAAAATATTTACATGTACATACATTTATATTTCATATGATATATAAATATATTTAATATATAAACATAATTTTTTATTTAAAACACATATACATGCATGTGTTTGTATTTATGCATAATAAATATACACAGTACACACATATATTATATATTAATCGTAATTAAACATTTGACAGCACTAACAATATTATAATAGCAGATAAATATTAAATGATTATGACTATATATATAAATGATTATATATACATTATTCTTTATTTTGTATAAGCTTTGTTTTACATTTTGCATCACATTCAGAATTAAGACTAAAATTTACTAAAATAATGGGCAATTACAGTATTTCATAATAGTAAAAAATAACATCAAATGATTTTTTTTTAAAAATCAATAAATCATTATTTACATTTTTTTTTATTTAGATTTTTAAATTTAAATGTATAAAAATAAATATACTACAAATTATAGGCCTACTACAATATAATGATTTTAAGAAAAAAAAACATAAATACTAAATACTTTTTAATGTTTAAATGTTTACATATTTAAAAGCAAATCTGTAAGAAATATAAAAAAAACCCACCTTTGTGTTCTCCTGCAGACTGTTTGCTTATGGCCACATTTGATGGTTCATCAACTTTCAGGGTTTGAACTAAAGACTCGGGGGAGATTTTAGTTCCAGCAAAAATTCCAGAGGGAAAACTGAACGCCTGCATGGAAAACACATGAAGCTGAATGAAGAACGATCTCATTTAGACCATTATCTGAGGAGAAATCACTCTGGGATACAATATATGACACTTACTTGTAAAATATTCAATAGCTTGTGACAAATGAATAATACAAAACAAATGGTCATACCTCTGAATGATTATTTACACTGCTGTCAGATGTGTAGAGTTTGGTATCGCGTGGCTCTGTTTTAATGAGTTGAATGGGCAGGAACTGTATCTTCTCCAGGCTCTCCAGCACGGATTTGTTCTGGAGCTCATTTTCTAGCTTCACGGCGCCGTGATGGAGCTTCTGCCGGTCCCGTTTAATTTTCCCCACCATTCTGGATAAATATGCGTCTTTTTATTCACCTTGATAAGGTCCTTACGTTACTTTACAGCGCAAACCTTCAGTAAAAGTCCCGCACGTGTTAAAGTTGACAATTTGTTTGGTGTTACGGCTAATATTGTCCGAGTAGAAATTAAACAGAGGATAGATGAGTTCCGTCGAAACTACTCTCTCAGTTCGTCGAGGCTCGTCTGCAATTGAACATGTTCAGGTATAGTTTCCCAACCAACGTTAACCTTAAATAAACAACACAAAGTTTAACATAAAACACTCGAGAAATGGCGAAAGTAAAAAGAAATGTAACTTTAAACGAACGCGATTAAGGTATTTTGAAGAAAGGTCCCCATACATGAGCTCCCTTTTTTGTAAATTGTATGTTTTATTACAAATGTGGTTAAACTAAAGGTTAGTGTTGCAAAACCATGGTTAATTTGTATTCGCCATATTTTAACTAGGCCTATAGCGACCATGGTTAATTTTCGTACCCTGATCGCACACGTACATCTAGGAGACGTCTATTTGACGTCTGCAAGACGTATTATTTAGGTTGTTTGCTCATCTCCAATACGTCTATTGGACGTCTTCTTTTTGATGTCAAATAGACGTCTATTAGATGTCTTTTAAGATGTTTATAATTTAGAATGTATGTAAAATTGACATCTGTAAGACGTCTGCCAGACGTTTGTAGACAGCAGATGCTTTCAAGATCAAGAGATCTTTAACAGACATCTTGCAGACGCTTTGTTTATGTTCAAAACGTCGTGTAAAAGCCAGACTAAATTAAGTCCGCTGTGACATTAACTTAGCTTCTCAAAGCATAGCTGTGTAAATGCATTTAGAACATTTAAGCAGCATTTAACAGCATTTCTAAAGATCCTAAATGCCATTTCAGTAGCACCTCTGTCCCATGCTAAAAAAAAAAAAGAAAACAATAGAGCCCTGCCAAAAACACAATAGAAAATGTAATGGATTTGATGGTTATAATGGGAATGGCATTGGTTTTAATGGAAAGTATAATGGTGTCTACTGGTATGTGATGGATTCTATTGGTGGGACGTTAAATGCCCAAAACACTCTACAAATAGGAATTTTGTAACGGTTTACTGGAAAAGGTTAATGGTTCATAATGGTATTTTAATAGAAACCATTAGTATCTGTGATACCTGTAGCTTCTATTGGGCTTCTATTGTTTTTTTAGCAGGTGCATTTGCGGTGTATAAGCCTGATGTTGGTAGTAAATGAAATTTATTTTATTTTTGAAATATTCATTTATCGGCCATTATAAATGCCGATACCGATAGTTTGGAAAATGCCTAATATCGTCCGATAATATCGGCCTGCCGATATATCGGTCGGGCTCTACCTCATTCTTACGAAGTTGTTTATTCTCATTTATAAACTAGTATAAAGTAGAACCTGTGTTAAAAACAGAAACAGGAAGTCCTTTCAAAATTATCTTTGTTCTTTAATGAATATGGCAAATAAATACATACATACATATATATACACAAGCAAAACAGACAGTTTACAGATAGTTACTGAACAATATTACAAAAACAGTATATAGATCCAGCTCATGCGCAGCTTAGAAATACAAAAATATAACACTATTAGTCCAGCAGCATTCATTTGATTTAACAAATGTCTTGACATGATTCAGAATAATATGTAATAAGTAATAAATAATAAGTCATCTTATACATCTTAGGTGCATTTTAAGACTATATATATTTTTTTTTAAATGTGTACTGTGTCCAGGTAGATGGAGGTGGAGACCGATGGGGTGATTTTCACTGCCCTCCTTCTGTATCTCTGTGTAACTGAGTCTGGCCCCTGAGGTACTTCAGGGCCAAAGTAAGATTGTAATTGAGCCCTTGAGCCCATTATCTCTGTACTTTATTCCAAAGGAACAGTTAACACACACACCACTGTAAGTACTACTGAAATGTAGTGGTACGATTAAAAAAAACTATTTCTATTGAAATATTACTAAAATACATAAAGTAAGATGTAAAGACTTGTCATGCATGGTAAAAAATACACTGGGTGAAACTTACGAAATATCCAGGTCACACTGCAAAAAAGTCTTGCTTTTCGGTACAAATATCTAAATCAATATACATTTATAAATCTTGTTTTTTGAAAAATAAGTCCCAAAATAAATGTAGTATTAAAAAATTCCCCCTTCATTGTTATTTTTTCTTGTTTTAAGCAAAAACGTTAAGCTCAGTTATTTTTAGATATTAGAAATTTGTCCTGGAAAACAAGACAACCATTATATTTTGCTGTGTATATTTCAACCGAAAATTTAAAGGAAACAAAAATTCTATATTTTAGTCCTAAATACAAACCAAAATAGGATCAATTCCTTATGCAGATATGATTTTCTATTTTACTTTTAATTTTGAAGTAAAACACAACCTGGACATGTATCGCATTGAAGTTATATTTAGATACAGCTCCTTACAATCACACAAATCTTCATAACATTAAATAAAATACCTATAAAATTATTTGGCGTACAAATAATCTAAATCTATAGCAACACTACTTTACCTTTAAATTGTACATTGTTACTTTTTAATACATTTTTACTAGTTGCAATGTCAGCATTCTAAAAACAAGCGTTGACTGGGAAGACTTGAAATTGTTGCATTTTTTTGTTTCTTTTGTGCGCGTGTCAGTGTAAGACAACTTTAAATTTGGTTAGTTTATGTTAGTTTAGCTATCCGGACATTAACAAATAGCGAAGAAGGCGGTATGCTGGTGCCGTCCTTAGACAGGAGATGAATGTGACGGTATCCTACGAGGAAGAACAAAACGTGCTTACTATTAACAGGAGGATAAATGTTTGATGCATTTGGTGGAACGGAGACGTACCTGGCTGAATACAGGTGAAAGGGAGAGTGAACTGTCCCACAAAGTCATTCTTTGATGTTTTATCGTAGTCCTCCACGACAAACCGTACCA
Source organism: Enteromius mattozi (assembly GCA_032359235.1). NCBI lineage: Eukaryota > Metazoa > Chordata > Actinopteri > Cypriniformes > Cyprinidae > Enteromius > Enteromius mattozi. The sequence continues at coordinate 6,361 of JAUMHE010046937.1, forward strand.
GCGCTAATTCTGGGACGTGAATTGTGAACTGAAGCGTATCGTACCATACTGGGTTAAAACCTGCAGAGACAAATAGTACATGGAATATTTGCACTTTTAAAAATCAATTAGCCACAGGACTATTTAAATCAATTGCTCACAAGTGATTAAAATCCTGAAAAACTGACAGTCATATACAATATATAAATAATCTACATTCTCTGTGAACCTTAGCACATGTCCAAAACCAAGATTTGTTACAAGTTTGTTTCATCTTTCGAACGCAACTAGATCTCTGGGCTTAACTGCGTCTAGGCTTTCTCAGTCTAGACACGACTCCGTCCTATACGTTTTAACTGACCGTTGTTGTCAATGTATCTGGTTTCCTGCTTGGCCTGGTCCAGTGGTACACCGTGAATTTCCACCCGAACGAGGGGATCTATGATTGAGCCCTCCTTGATGTTTACCTTGGGAAGCTGCTGGCCGCTAATTACCTGAAAAGATCACCCAGGATATGCAGGTTTAGCATATACAGTTCATAGCACCTGGACATACACAGAAATTCAGGTGGTGTGTACCTGAATCGACAGACTAAGCGGCTTGTAACCGTCATTTTGGGGGTTTTCTGGGTCAAACATCTTGTCAGTGTTGCGCATGAATGCTGGTTTTAGTACGTAGCCACAATGTCCGTTCTGACTGAATAAGCCATCATTGAGATCCATCTCAACCCCTGCAGTCTGAAAGTTTAGAGCAACTGAGAAGAGAAGACAAAGATAAGACAAGACAAGACAAGAGAAGGCTACACTTAGCAATGAAAAAATATTTACCACCATTTGTATTAGTAGTTAGAGATCCTGCCTAAACATTGTCTGTTGGAACATTTGTCATAGATAAAGAATAGTAATTTAGGCTGTTACACTAGTGATGTTTTGGCTGGTCAACTAGCAATACTGAACCGTCTTGGTTGGAGTCATGAACTAAGAAACCAAAAGTCCCTTGATTTTTGGACATATGAGAGGTCACTGTGCTATAAAAACACCCTCTAAGTTTCAGAACCCAAAACTTTCTCTAAAAACAGCTTATAATGAATGCCAGGTTTGGGCAGGTTTTGTTATGAAAACCTGGCAACCCTGGTCTATGCAGAAAACACTAAAGGTAGCTCTGATGACAAGACGATACTGTGTAGTTCCAAGTTGAGGAAAAACAGTCTTTGCATTACTTTCCTTCTGATCTGAACATTAGGAAAGAGTGGATGAACTTTATTTTGAATGAAGTTCTAGACTACGTCAGTAAGAACCTCGTCCTTTATTTACTTCATTTTGCTGTGACTTTGTTTACAGAAAAGGCATAATTTGATGCCATATGATTAAGCATGCGTCAAAATGCATAGATTAAAATACTATTCCCACAGGTTGGGAGCTGTAGTTCCAACTACGCAAGTCTGTTTACGCATGTTCGTTAGAACTATGGTTTCACTATGGAAACACAAAATCATTGATCCATGTTGTAATGGTGGAACTTGCGACAATAGTTGGCTAACAATGCTTTTGGGAAACACACCCCTGGTCATGTTGGTAGTGTTCAGCTGTACTAGAGACCTGATTTAGGTCTCCTAGTACGACCGCTAACCAAATTTTGAAATCCTAAAAGATTACTGTTATTAATCCTAGGATAAAATCTGTAGTCTATGATCGTTAGTTTGACATGTTCAACGACAGCCGATTAATGGCGATCAAATTTGACCTATACTTTTCTTGATAGCCAACATTTCAGCCCCATGTGCAATCCAGCTCGCTGTCACTTAATAATGTGTGGGTTGATGTAAAACGTTTTTAACACATCTTGACTGTCTTACAGTCTGACATTAATAACAACTTAGATCCCACAGTGTGACAAGTACAATCTCAAAGGAAAGAAATCACAGTCTGACCCTGGCTTTAAGCTATAGGATAGTTAAAGCAGTTTTTAACAGGCTAGTCCAGGGGTGCCCCAGCTGAACTTTGCAGGACAGTCGATCGCCAGGAGCAGGATTGGGCACCCCTGGGCTAGTCAGACTAATTCTAGTTGACCCAAGAACTAGCCATTAATCACATCTGTCTTAATCACAACTATCTTGTAGGTAGTAATGCAATGTTTATCAACAGAATATATTTTAAAATTCCATGAAAGCCTCATGAATCTTAGCTGAAGCAGCTTAAACCAGAATCTCATATCAATCTCAGACTCTTTCATATTGCAACCATTATTTTGTAACCTGGTACACTCACCAATTTGGCACCCTGCGTTCCACATGTCCTGTGGGTTGAAGTTGGATGAGTCAGTTCTCAAACCACTGGGGTAAACCCGGCTCAACTGACGAGTGTTATGGAGAACAAACTCGGCTCCTGTAGCACAGGGACATGCACAGTAAGATAATACAATTCTCTAAAAAAATTATTCATGAGCTGTTATGAGCAGTCAGACTCATGTTTCCTTTACCTGCCTCCCTTATGTGTTTCCGGGCCTTAGACTCCGTGAAGGAGGAGATCTCGTAAAACTTGGAGTGAATTCGTGAATGTTTAAAGCCGCTAAAGTGGACACTCTTGCAGTAAACCACACAGTCCGACAGCTCTTTAGAGAGATGCTGCTTGGATTTCTAGACAGTACAAAAACAGCCTTTAACATGTTAGAAAAACAATTTGATATCCACCTTGTTTTCATTTTCACCACCTGACAAAAGGTGATTTGCTAGTTTTTACTAGCTAGGGTACTCTGTTTTGAAGGGATTGTTGGCATTTAAGATCAGAGAACCACTTTTTTTGCTTACTTGTTAAGAAGCAAGGACTGATTTTACTAGGATTTTAATTAGCTCAGCAGCATGGAAAACCTAAAGAAATGGCTGTGATATTTGAGGATGGTGCTAGCTAGATTGCATGATGTGGTTTTACTGCAAACATTCAGTTCTGCTATCTAAACCATTGAACCCAGGACTACCTAAACAATGTCATGACAGACGACCCTTTGGATAATGAGGCCAGGTATCCACCTGGCTTCATCTTACACTACCATCTGTTGGCTTCATTCTTGCCAACCCACTGTGCCAACTTAACATGATATTCAGTTTGCTAAGAGTGGTGTAGCCTAGATCTGGGCTGGTAACCAAAGCCAGCAAGGGTTAATCCTGAGCACTGAGCAAGAGGGACTATCCCTGAAGTAATGGTACTGTACGTCACTCAGGCTAAATTTGTTAACTAAATGACTATTTAGCCTAGTAAATTGGTTCAAACTAGTTATCCAGCAAGAGAGCAATGCTTGTGTGCAAATTAAAAGCAACAAATTTCATGGCAACGTTTTTCCAGTTGATGAGTCAACAGGATGACTGTATCTAGGATTGGAGAAACCAAGAGAGGTGATCCCTGACTGTAGCTAACCAGAATTCAGAGAATCAAGTGTCACATGGTAATAACAGTGCCAGCGAATGCACATGGTCACCTATCAGATAGCAGAAGACTACAGAAGATATGCCGTTTCTGTTTTATCTCTGACTTTGTCTAGCTTTTTCTTGTTATCTGCCCAGATTGCTCCATTGTCAGCCCATCCAACTTGCATTCACGCTTTATACAATCTACCCGCTTTCAGGGCCACTGAGCATCTCTTAACTCTTAATATTTTACTATCTTCAACATGAGACAAGCTTGTCTGCATGAGTTAAATTGCTGTTTTTGTTCACTTGAAATTGGCACAGAGTAACCCTTCTGATCAGAAGTGTAAGTTTCCAGGGATGATCAAACCGAAGTGTTATGTGTTACGTAATTAGATTTGAATCTTGCGGTTACAGACATGGCAGACTGTAACTCTTTCTCAAGGAAGCAGCACAGCAGAGCTCTGATGAAGACTTGATAAGACTCCCAGTGAGACAAGAGCGCCATTCAATATTTTACAATATGCTGGTTCATGAAGAAGCCAAAGAATTTGTATCCTAGACATGCCCCATTATCTTTAACATTATGTTGTTGTTAAGTACTAATTAGCCATTTAGCTGTCCCTTTTTCCAAGAGTGATTTAGAGTGGAACAGTCCCCCTCGAGTAACCTGTGGGTGTTGGTCTTGTTAAAGGGTACAGCAGTTGTAGTTTGTAAATCTACCTTTGCTAGGGTTCAGACACTTTACTTGGCTACACCACTGCATGGTTTAAGTGCAAGGTTGTGGAATTCATCTTTATCAATTGATAAATTACTTCTACCATGATAGGAAAATCTACACAAATATATCTCCTGAAATGCATCACTGTACCTTGACTCTATGCCGTATGCTGTCACTGCGATGATGGTCATCGTCAATTTCAGCAGTCTCCTCTTCATCGCTCACTTCTCCCATCAAAGGGTCATCCACCACCCCATTCATGCTATCCTCTAATCCACCTATCTTCTTTCCTTTCAACAGAATCTTCCCTTTCAGATCCTACACTCACACACACACAAATATGGAGAAGATACAATTTCATCTGCAAGCATCTGGTGTTGTCAAAAGTACAGCCCGCAATACCATTCGGGACAAAAAGTTTTATAAAATCCATTTCCCCCTAACATGCTGTTTAGCAGATTCTTAAACAAGGCTGATTGGCCATTGTGTTTATTAAGCCCTAATTAGCCAAGACGGCGACACAAAAGAAACCTGTATTCTATAACAAAGATGTATCAGCCACTAAATATGTACATTTAATAATATTTGTGAATTAGATTATAAACTTTTCCATTTCATTGTGAGTGCAGAACACTTCCAGGGAGAGCCCGCCCACGCTTACTTTTGATTGGCTATGATATTTCATTGATTCTGTCGCAGCATAGTGTCACTTCGCATCGCATCCAGTGTGGACACCCAAATTGCTAGTTGCTGGAATTTTGTCACGTCAAGTGTAGTTGGGAGACAGTGTTAGACAGAAACACACTGGGGCATTTGAAAGTCGTGTTTATAAACGGATCCGCTGATAGATGCAGGTTTCAAACATTTCCGTGTGCTTCTGTGTGAGTGCTCGGTGAAGAGCTGAAGATTACAGTCACTGAGCGTGTGAACACATTGACCAATCAGCGCTGTCAAAGAATCTGCTCAAAAGTTAAGGGGAAATGTTTTTTTACATTTTTGTACGGTATCGCGGCCTGTACTTTTGACAACACTACAAGCATAAGAAATCTCATACAGTAACAAACTTTAACAGTGGACAAAGGGACACATAAATTAGGTATGCCTTAATTGGTCAATTAAGGCTAGACCATTATAGCTAGCAAGAATTCATTGGTTATCAAGATTTATCAGAAACACCAAGCCTAAGCTAGCCTTGACAAGCAAGGTATTGCATGCTTGTCTGAGCTGGTTTTTCTTAGCAGGGTCGTAGGCTTTAATAATTCAGCATGGGTATGTTGCATGGACATAGATCATATGGCTGCTGGCCCAGGTGAATGGCCAGAGAAAGTGAATGTATCCTGGAGAGGTCACCACACTGAACTCTGATACAAACGTCTGCTCGTGGGGTGGAAACTTAGAGATCTTTGACTCTTCAAGATGAATGACCAGCGCTAGACTTTACTGCTCATTAACCAGCAATTAAGTGGACTTGTTAAGTGGAAGTACATGTTTAATTGACTCCATGCTCTCCGGCTCACCTCAGGAGATGGGAGGCCAATGGTAATCTTTCCATCTAAAGGGCTTTTCAACAGCTTGTCTCCCAGGATCTGGGTGAGGTGTTGGGCCATGACTTTCTGCTGCTCTACACTGCAGTGGTTCTCAATGGACAGGATGACAGGGTACTGCGATGCCTGTGGAGGGGAGAGTGTGTGTGTGTGTGTGAATACGTGATGGAGTGAAATGGAACACTTAACACAGAACTGCGGCTAACACACTGCCAAGCAGGGGTCGACTGTCCTAGATCACATTACACCGAAACAGAAGGGCATGGTGCCCTGGCTTGGCATGAACCTGGCCCCAGTCTGTCACACAAACAATGTCAAGCTAGTACAGTACCAGTTTAGAAAGCTCGAAGATGAAGAAAGAAACCAAGAGATTTATATAGAGTATTAAGAATTATAGACATGTATAGATGCTGTATATGGTATTTCTATCAGATATCACCCCTTTACAAAAACATACTATGGCACCATGGTATAGTAATAGAATCAGATGACAATACTATGGTATTTTGAAATATACCATGCATGTACCATGGTTTTTACATGATGTTTTCAAAAATATAATAGCAAAAGCCAAAAAAACTGTGGTACTTATATCAAGTATCATTGTTTTTCTTACATTTACCAAGGTAATACCATGATTTTTTTGTTTGCCATGTTAATACCTTGGTATTGTTTGAAGTACCTGTGGTATTATCATCTATTGCCATCAGTATATATATTGTGGTACAGTATTGTTTAAATGAAACTTATAATGGTAATGACATGTTGTTTCAAAATGGTACCATGCTAATAAATTATGTTGAACACTATCATAATGCTAATACCATGGTATTTCTTGACGTAACATAGTATTTGAATATGGTAATCATTAAAATGACATATCTAGTACTCTAGTATTATCATCTGATAACACCACTACGCCATGGCACAACCACAGAACATTTTTGCTATAAATGTACAGTTGTAAAACAAAGTTTTAGAGAATGAATGAAAAGAATGAAAACAAAGCCATAGTTTGTGGCATACTTTGAATGCATAGTTGCCCAGTACAGTGACAACATCCCTAAAGAAGATCTTGGAGGTGAATGTGTGTCCATGGTAGACTATTGGTTCTCCATTTGGGCCATCCCAGCAGTCCACTTCTACACATCGACAGCCACGTTTCAGTGCTCTAAAACCACACATAGTACAAATTTCTGAATATATAGAAGAATTGAAGATAATGCCTACTTCAAATACATTTTTGAAAACATGTACCGTATGTAGCCTTCCACACTGCTGTGTCCTCTGATTTGATCTTCCAGAAGGTATGTGTTATGAGATGACGATATGAAGTAATGACAAAGAGGCTGAGTCATGTCCTGGTAGAGTTCCACCATAGTAGGGTTGAAGATAGAGCCTTCTGGTGAGCTCAGGTACATCAGAAAACCATCAAATGTCATTGCTTGCAGCAATCTTGCTATAGGAACATAGAGTAAACAAATTACTGCACAAAACGCAGAATTAGGATACCTAGAACTATAATTTATTGAGTTTGAGAGTTTTGAAAGTTAAACATTTATTTGGGACACAATCCCAAACCAAGAAGGATGATCTAAACAGATCAATGGGAAGTGGAAAGTAAAATACAAATAACCTTTGAAGAATCTTGAGTAAGAAAAGTACAACCCTGTTAGTTACCTGTATCTGAAGGTTCATAGCACTCAATGAGTTTTAGTGCATACTGCTGAACTCCTTCCTCATGTAGCTGCTCCTCCCGTAGGAAATCTTTCAGATCTTGGAGCGTTAACTTCTGCCCATCACCCGAATATTCCTGAAACACTCGCAGGACATCCTCGCGCTGAGTCAACATCTTATAGAACAGCACAAACTCATCATCTTCAAGAGTCCCTGATTGAGACTTGTCTGCCATCTGCATAACAATAGAAGTCTCAAAATGTAAAAATTAAACAACTACCTGGAAATGGATTACAAAATAATGGCGTAAATGTGTCTAGAGTCTAAACTGTCATTGAACTGAAGCTACATCAAGTGGTACAGCAATAGAAGAACCGTAGACTGGCCATAAATGTGCAGTTACCGTAAAGAGACGAAGAGCGTGATGCTCGTTCATGTCCACATTCATCATTTTCAAAAGATCTCGGACCTCCTTAAAGTTCATCCGTCCATCTCTGTTTTTGTCTGCCTTTTTAAACCAATCACAGATCCATCTGGAAACAGCATTTAAGGAAAAACCAAAGTGCTTGGCATGATTTAACAAAAAAGAGTTCCTTTCAACTGGTTTTAGGGTTATGTTCAAAGGCTGGAAGTTAAGGGCTCAAACTAGGGCCTTGAACTTCAATCCAAACATAGTTAGTGATAGGTTTAAAGCTTTGAGGAAACAGGAATGTTGTCCAACTTAAATAAATCATGTTGCAGGTAAATGGGTCAGATGTGCTGCAGTCTCAGTGTATTAAAATGTCATTTAATGCCTTTTAGCCTGCCTGAAACCTTGTGTGTGTAAGATGGACAGAGAGTGGAATGATAGACAGGCAGATAAAGAGCGACAGTAAAGGATACTGGTCTAGTTTCTCTCTCTGCCCCATGTTCTCCAGGTTATCGATGAGTTTGCGTATCCCTATAATCCATGATTGCGCTTCCCCTGCTGATTCCGCCACTAGGTCCAAGTTGCCTCGTCGACCACGGAACACAAGGGTAAAACAGCGGTCAGGCGGGAACTCGTCAGCAACGCTGAGCAGAACCTCAGATTGGTGCCCTTCCCGTACAGCTTCCACATCACCCACAGAAACTATAGACACACATAACCAAACATTTACCTAACCATTCTCTGACCCCTAAAACAGTGGTACTCAACTCTAGCCCTCAAGGTCCACGTTTCTGCAGAGTTTAGCTTCAACTTTTATAAATCTCACCAGCCTTCGACTTTCTAGTGATCCTGAAGACCTTGATTAGCGTGTTCAGGTGTATTTGATTAAGGTTTGAGCAAAACTCTGCAGAAAAGTGGTCCCTGTGGGCAATAGTTGAACTGCCCTAGGACATGGAGACAGGGCCATACCAATATTTGGCCTATCAAGACACAAACCCATACAAATGCAACATTTCTGTGGTCTTGAGAGATCTCAACACCAAAATAAAACAAGATTATGACTCAAATTTGACCCCCACCCAAACTCTACATACAGTCTAGAACAGGGGTGTCCAATCCTGCTTCCGGTGGACCAAAGAGTCCAACCATAATTAAAACATATAATCTAGCACCTAAAATAGCTAATCAAGGTCTTTGTCAACACTAGAAACTTCCAGGTAGGTGTAATGAAGCAAATTAGAGCTGAACCAGGACTGTCCAAACCCGGTCCTGGAGGGCCGGTGTCCTGCAGAGTTTAGCTCCAACCCTAATTAAACACACCTGAAGCAGCTAATCAAGATCTTATGCTGTGTTCACACCATCTCGTAATTACCGTAATTCCCAGATGATAACATGTGACATTTTACTCATAGCTTTCTATGTCGTTGGACTCAAAGGAAGCGCCTAGTAGCTTCAAAATTAACCTGACGGCGGTCACGTGTTACATCTATGACTGGTCCAAGTCGTAAAGCTGCCTTCACGTCATATTGTAATTTTCTACTCTACTCTACTCTACTCTAAATTATGTGTTTCTACAGCAACAATTTCAATGCCAAAGCCCTCACATGCTCCTAAATTCGTAATTCCACCCTGTGAACTCCAGGTGTTCTGAGAGTTACGACTTCGACCAGTGACAGATGTACCGCATGACGGCTGTCAGGTTCATTTTGCCGCTACTTAGGTGCTTCCTTTGAGTCCGACAGCATGGAAAGCTATGAGTAAAATGTCATGTTATCACTCTCACTGTACTTTGATGTCATACACCAGGGGTCACCAAGTTTGGTCTTGAAAGCCCAGTGTCCTGCAGAGTTTAGCTCCAACCCTAATCAAACACACCTGAAGCAGCTAATTAAGGTTTTACTACGTATACTTGAAACTTCCTGGCAGGTGTGTTGAGGAAAGTTGGAGCTAAACTCTGCAGGACATCGCCCCTTCAGGATCAAGTTTGGGATCAGGATCCCTGTCGTACACTGCTCATTCTGCACAGCGACACTTCAAGTCGAACGCATCTGTTGTCTTCAAGACTACTAGAAAACTACAGGCAGGTGTGTTTGATAAAGGTTGGAGCTAAACTCTGCAGGACACCGGCCCTCCAAGACCGAAGTTGTCCAGCCCTGATCTAGAGGTTCTTCATACTTTAGAATATGGCTGCTATATCTATGCCTAGGGTAATGGTGCAGTTGTTTAAGGCTGGTTATAAGAAGATTTGATCCATGGACTATCACTATTGTAATCTTAAGTGAGATACTTAAACTCAGGTTTCTCTTTTAACAGCATCTAATCTTGTTCCTGTAGGGACACCTTCCAGCAGAGTTTTGCTCCAGCCCCAATGAAACACACCTAAACCAGCTAATGAAGGTCTTCAGGATCACTACAATCTTTAGGAGGGTATGTTGCACTGCCATATGGGATCGTTCTTGTAAAACAGCATATGATTAATAAATGATTAATAATTACAGATTGTGGATCTTGTCAGTGCTACTTACAGGTGGAGTGTGCATTTCCTGCTTTCTTGCTCTTGTACCAGATAGTCATGCAGTCTTCTTGTAGCCGGAAATAACGCTGCTTTTTCCATGTGCGAGACTTAATTTTTCTCATCACTGCACCAACAAACATAGACTTTAGGTCATCATCAGCCTGGATACCTGAGGAGCAAGACAGTACAGGAGACGAAGAGGGCGAGGGGGGGTCAGACAACAGGTAATGCACCTGACCCAGATTCTTGCACATCATTGTAAACACAACACGCTACAAACAACCCCTGCCTCTCATGATCAGATAATGAATGCTCCTTTTGTATAGATGTGAGGCTTTCGCATACATTTTATGAAGCTTTATAAGCTTGTGTTGCTAGTGCCCTAACACTACCAGGTGAGGTAATAAAATTATTATTTAGATATGATTTAATATTTAATATTTATCAAGCTTTCCAAGTAAAAACCTCCCAGCAGTTCTAACAATGAATGATTTTACAATTTATGTGGAGACATTTAAAGGCAATATCTACCAAAACTAATGGAATAACTTCCATATCACCTTATAAGTGTATATATCGACAGTCTACAATAGTCTGTATAAGCCACAATAAGTACAAGAAGTCAGTTACTACAGAACAAATAAATACGCTGAAAACAGTCAGGGATTTAGTAGTTTAAATGTAACTTACGTAGGCTCCTTTCAGTAGAAGCCATTTGTCGTTCTGTCATTTTTTAGGCGTCTCCTGAGAATAAAAACAAATGAGTCGCACTGACTGGAGTAAAGAATATTAGACATCATACATTTCACAACAAATGCTTATACATTAATACAATAACATACAATAACATTTATGCCTGTAAATGGTAAAAACATTCATTACTTGGTGCTTCCCCTAATATAAAAAGCTAGATTTTTTAAGCATAATTTTCATTAATAAAGGGAACAAGCCATCAGCCGTAATTTCACACCACACGAACATTGCAAAAACTGTGAATTATTCAGATACTTATGTATATTTTTAAGAAAGTGCACTGCATTAGTAATAATATTAAAACCAATTTTTAAGTCTATGTTCCTCCATTCATGCAGCTGAAAACCTTTTCACAGCATTTAAACAAACACGTAAGCACACCCTCAAACAAATCTTTTCAGATGGTATAAATGGCTGTTGTTAGGGCTTTAATACAGGGATCAGCACTAGAACTGTTGCCTCAGACTCTCTAATGTTTATGGCTCTGTTCAGTGTGAAAGCATCTCACACTAGCCCTCAAATACTGCACAGCGATGCAAAATCAGCCAGAAAAAGTCACACATTATGAAGTGAATTTCTATATACTACAAGGATAAAAATAAGAAAAGTACTGTAAAAACAAAATGACCTCAAGCTAGCCATGTGAGCAGAGATGTGTGAAGATTCAGGTTTCACGTAGGCCAGTCGCCTTAAACATGGCGGACAAAATGTCCAACGTTGCTAATGAGTTATTAACAAAAACACGCTGAACTCAAGCATGTGTCATGTTTGTTGTTAGTTGCTGTTACAACTAATTACTAAAACTCTCGTAACACTAATATAACATATGAGGGAGCTACACCAAGCTACAAAAAACAACAACAAGAGTGTCAACAATAGCAGTACGTTCATTATTACATAAAGAACTTTAGAACTGCAAAATAATGTTACTTTTATGTTCAATATTTTTTATTAAAAAACATAAGTGAATAACTACACTATAAAAGTTACATAAATATGTACAAGTATTAAAAATACCAATACAGCTATAAGCAGAAAGACAAAACAAGCAACAGTTATTCTGTATCTGTAGATAAACTTTCACAGTCAGTTACTTCAGTACAATAATATCCACTAATAGTTGCACTTACCCTCTGTTGGGTCATAGTTGGATCTGTATTTGAGTTTTGAAGAGCAGCATGACTCAGGAGAAGCCGGTGTAATGTGGCCCCCGCTGCAACAGAGCCGGACTGACTGTCCACATCTCGCCACAGCTGATCGTACCACAACACACCTCCCTCTGACGCACAACCTCACACCCACAGATCCACAGCAAAAACACGCGACCCGATGCCCACAAGGGCCCCTTGTCCTCAAAGTACACTTTATGTCTCCTCTCCTTCTCTGGAAGTCAAAACCTTCCCTCAGGCTGCTTTGTCTTGCGTCTCTCCGTCCAGTGTAAACATAAAACGAGGGTATGTCAGTTTTGAGGTGGAAACACAATCCGGCGCATTGCGTAATTGGAGTGTTGCATTCCTGCGGTGTGACAACTGAAGCTTTAATCGTGACCGAATAAACGTAACACTTTTCTAAATAATCCAGACCCTGATCGCACACGTGCATCACAGAGATGTCTATTTGATGTCTGCATTTACATCTGCAAGATGTGTTTTTTTAGAGCGTTTGCGCATCTGCAATACATCTATTGGACGATTCCTATCAGATGTCAAATAGACGTTTAGTAGATGTCTTTAAGATGTTTATGATTTAGAAAGTGTGTAAAACTGACATCTGCCAGATCAAGCCATCTTTAACAGACATCTTGCAGATGTACGTGTGCGATCTGGGGGCATGAATTCACAGAAATACCATTCTTAGCTACTGATCGGCTGCAATTATCAAAGCTTTTTGCATATTACGTTATGCCAAGTGAAGTCGCCTCTCTGATAGCACACATACATCAGAGACGTCTATTTAACATCTGCAAGACGTATTTTTAAGAGTGTTTGCTCATCTGCATCTCCCATCTATTGGATGTTTCCTATCAAATTGACATTTATTACATGTCTTTAGGATGTTTATGATTTAGAATGTATGCAAAATACCATAAATAATATAATATGTCTCCCTGATAGCATGCATGCATCACAGAGACGTCTGCAAGACGTACCCAGATAGCACACATATGTCTGCAAGATGTCTTAAAGATCAGTTCATCTCGGGAGCTTCTGCTCTGTACAATCATCTGATAGACCTTTTTTTTTTTTTACATGCATTCTATATCATAAACATCTTAAAGACATCTGTTAAATGTCTATTTGACATCTGATAGGAAATGTTCTATAGACGTGTATTGTAGTGTGAATGTTTACTTTGCTCAAGTTAAAAGTAAATACTTATAGGTATGAGGTATTCTGGGCGGATATGGACCTGAATCGAAACAACAACAATGCTAGACTGTTGCTATATGTTGTCCTGGTTGGATGCTAGTATGTTGCTTACTGGCCCAAATGCTACAAGGTGAGTACTTGCCTCCTCAGGATAAGAGTACAAATTCCTAAGTATAAGCAACAGAAATAGTGCGCTAGCTTTCTAGTGATGTCAAATGAATAATTGGATCCAAAAAAAGTTTTTGTCTCCATAATATATGAGTTTGCATTGTATATATTTATTATGATAGGAGTGCATTGTCTAGCGGAGACCCCAGATGATCGGATCGGGTTACTTAAGCAAGCATTCAACATTTAGCAGCCCTTTTAAATGGCATTCGGGCGGAAACAGGGTAACTTTATAAAAGCAAGTAGACTTTTTAGGTGAATTTCGAACATCTTGTTTTCGAAATGTCAACCCGTCTGAAGTACATTTGCGTTTATGGAGTGGTCTTTTGCCGGCCGATTTCGATTGTACCTGGCTTCATCTCCCATTAGGAATTCTTCTTTTCTGTCCCTTCCTCGTGTTTCTTTTCATGAATAAAACACAGCCGAGCTCGATGTCTGAGCTCAGTTTACACACACAGCGCTGGCGTCTTTAAAAGGGGGTCCCTGCCTACCCGCTATATCGTCGAGCCAGCGCCTGGAGCGCTTCCAGACTCCTTTACGCACACACACGGACCAACAAACACTTTCCACTGCAGACATCGCCTCAATGAAACTCTCACCTTGTGTTTAACGACGTTTCAGATCGTTCATTACACAATAGCGATTACTTAGCAACTGAACTCAACTGACTATTCGGTTGATATGATGCTTGTAATTGGGACTAGAACAACTGGATCTCAGACTAGATTTCGCCTTTTAAGGGAAATGGGATATAATCAAGTTGTAGATATGTGTGTAGATATGTATAAAATTGAACAAGTAACTGTATTTTAATTATACAAGCTATAAACGTACTGTTAGCCACTGACTCACCACAGGTTTCAACGCATTAAAAATATATGATTGCTGATTTGAAAACGTGGCTATTATATTGTTTTATTATTTCTACTGTTTCGGAGCTGGGTTTTGTAGTTCTACTAAGGGTCAGCAGAAGGCAGTCAATGAAACTTCTCTGCATGCATGTAGTTTGTAAACTACATTACTGTAAACTACAGTATGCTTCATTGTTGGCCCATTATGTTTAATTCAGCAACCACCATATGTTTCAGGAATAAAAATAAAAAATATATACAATAAAAAAAATGTTTAAAAATCCAATCAATTTTGTATAAACCTTTTTTTCATTTTTCTGTTAATTACACACTCGCACACACATATATACCAAAAATCTGTGTAATAGAATGTTAATGACATATTATATATTAATTAATAGAATTATATTTTTACACAGACATACACACATATATATATAGCATATTATATATTAATTTAAAATTAAACAGTTTTACACTTTAATTTTATTTAAAATTAAATTAAAATATTTGAAATATTTTATATAGTGTAATTAATTTATATTATTCTAAAATACAATACAATCTAATCATTATTTAATTAAATTGCTTACTTTTTCCGCTAAATGTTGAGGCTTGTAAAGATTATAAATATAATGATATAGTTCTAAAAATCTTTCTCAGTATTAAAGTATAGCAGCGTTCGTACCACAGCTATAACGATAAAGGCACATAGAAACAATTTAGTTGGAATCCTGCTGTAACGAGCTTGAGAATTTAAAGCCGCAGAAAAGCATGTGCTTACTAGCGATATCGATCTTTAGTAATCATTCTTGGTGTAAACAAGGCTTAATAGTGTGTGTGTGTGTGTATAAACATATACACTGTGTTCTGAATTATTAGGCAAGTTCCCAAACCACATCAATCTTAATAACTACAATTGATTTTGTATTTAATCATATATAAGTGATATATAATTGTCCGGGAAGGCTGAAAGTCAAAAACTCTTTATATTCAGGTGTGCCAAATGATTAGGCAAGTTTTCTTTTGCAGATAAAATGAGCCTACACTGTAAAAAATGATTGCGCCAATTAGTTATCACAACTTAACCTTTTGAGTCAAGTTAACTTATCTGGATTGAACT
>JAUMHE010047781.1:0-20000 GCA_032359235.1 Enteromius mattozi
TTATTGCCTGCTCCTCTTGTTTCGTTTGTGGAAGCCTGTCTAAGCCTTGTTATGCTAAATAAAGCAGTCTTACCGCAAATGGATCCGAATGTCTCTGCCCCGTTCGTTACAGAGTGTGTGTGTAATATTATTTAATATAGTAATATTAAAGTATTACATTTATTTATATTCATTTTATGCTGTATATTGTATTATTTTATATATAATAAAACAATAAAACATGAAATAATATATTATTGTATAGCCTGTTTATAAATTAAAATATTATTTATTTTTAGATTTATATAATTAGATTTATAAATTATATAGCCTACTGTGCACGTAAAAACAGTTATATAAAATATTACACACACATATATATATATATATATATATATATATATGTGTGTGATTATGGTTGGCATATTTATTTTTAAATTGAAATATTACATTCATTTATACATTTTACATACGTATGCATATTTTTTATAAAATTATATAAAGAGTGTGTTTGTGTAAAAAACAATTATATAAAATATTACATTTAAATACATTTTATATATGGAATTTTGGTAGGCCTACAAAATATATTTTGTACATTTATTACATTTATGGGGGCCATGCGGGGTTCGAGCCGGATGCCGAGCTCTGCCCTCGCAAGGGTTAAAACTACTAGGGCTCGGAGTCCGCCGAGCTCCCGGTTCGCTCCCCTATACAGCACGCCAAACACGCGTTTCTATTCGCATTATGAGGAAGTGTGAACTCATGAAATAAAATAGTGTGTAAAAAAAAAAAAAACATTTCTTGTCACCCTAAATTTGATTTGTGCAAACTTTACGATATATGCATTTCACGAGTTCGCGCTTCCTCATAATCATAAAGAATAAGAATAAAGCAAATTTGGCTTGCTGTCCGGGGGGGCGAGCCAGGAGAACGGCGGACCCCGAACCCTAGTGGTTTGAACCCTAGCGAGGGCAAGAGCTCGGTGTCCGGCTCGGCCCCCGCATCCCCCCCCGGAGGAAGGCGCGAAGGAAGGAAGAAGAAGGTAGAGAAGGGGTGGAGGAGGGATGCACAAAAGATGAGATGTGGAAGTAGAGGAAACGGGGTTATTTATGTGTGATGAGGGGATTGATTAGATGATGCGATGCCAGCCGTGATCAATTCATCCAGCGCTTCCTCCCGAAACTTGTTATTTGCAAAACATCACTTATATAGCCTACTAAATATGTTTTACATCATATTTAATCAAATATAACAATTTGTCAATGTAATAGGCTATTTTATTAACGCACTTTTAAACGATAAATAAAAATGCTATGTAAAGGAAGGAATATAAGATGTAGTTATTGTTAGTACTTGTAGTGCTGTGCTACTTTTTTCCCACACATCTCAGGGTTGTAAAATATTGCAAATAGGTTAAAAAACAGCCCAAGAAGTAATAATTTTACCAGACAGAGCATAAGAGTTATCACATGGTCATTTAACTTAGCTACTTGATTGATAGAGAACATTAGACTCAAGCTGATTAAAATGCCAGCGGCCTGTTGATCTGTTTTTGAAAGTGTGGGGAGTTGACCTTTCACACGATGATGACGGTCCCTTCCACAAACGGTGGGCAAGGTGACAACTGGCCGCGGATTCCTCGACGCCACTCCAAAAAAGTACAGGGAGTTGCAGTTGAATTTTTGGGATAATGTGACTGACAGCTCGGCCTCTCACCCCTAATTAGTGCTCGGTAATTTATGAGCTACTGCCGCAAGATTATGCATCCCCATCACAAATCCTCCAGTCAGTGAAATGGCGGATATCGAGTGTCGCTCATTGCGCGCGCTTTGCAGCGGTGTGGCTAGGAATAGTCCAGTCATGCTAATATTGGCGCGGAGTTACCGGGCAGAGATAATGTGACAGCTTTGCGTAATCATATGTTTACAGGTTGAGCACATTAGCATTTGTATATCTAATTTATTTATTGCATATGATATTTTATTGCATGTCGCTAATAAGGTTAATCATAGGCTACTCCTTTTCACACTGGCATGTGGTCAGTGTTTTAAATCAAAAGATCAGTTATACATTTATATATTCTTTTTTTAAATGCTGGTTTGTCTATTTGCAGACTGTACTGAAAACCACACTGACACTGTCCTTCAGAATAATCTTACAATTGTTTCATGAATTGTTTTGTCTTTCCTAATTGTTTACTTTGTGAAGCTATAACCAGCAGAGCCCATATTGTGTGACAGCATGCCCCACTAAAGGTCAAGATCTTCAGACCTACAGAAAGTAGTTGATTCAGAATACAGAAACTGACATTTAAAAATAGACAGTGACAGCTCCTTTAAACTCGCAGATTTTGCATATACACTATTATATATTTTTTATAATTTAATTTATTTAATTGTTCTTCATATGGCCTAGCAAGCTTGTACTCAATACTGTAGTACATATGACAGATATAATTAACTTAACTTTGAGACAAACAGGCTACAAAAACAACCAGGGTGACCAGAGTTTCAATGTTATAATTTATAAAATAAAAAACAATGTAGCTGTCACATAAAAACAATATGGCTTATTAGTTACTGCTATAGGCTAGTTATATATTTTGAAATGTGACTTGATCTGCCTTGTGTTTTCCATGCACCCCCAACATTTTAGGACACTCCTCAGTGCTGCTTTCAAAAAAGAGGCCTTTGTTTTACCCACTTAAGCAAGAGAAACCCCTGGCCACACATCTCTTGTCCATCATTGCTGTTGTCATAAGCCAATATTAATCTACAGCTGTCCGGTATTCACTGCAACCACAACCAAAAAGAAAAGGATCAAATGGCACCGTGATAACATTCACTCTCCCGCTTTCTTTCTTGCTTCCCATTTCCTTTTCATTGCCTGACTCTATGGCCGAGCGAACAAAACATCACACAGATTAAAAGTAGCCCATGTTTACATTCCCACTCATGTTGCGGAAAAATTTATATTGAAATAGATAATTTAATCTCTGACGGTCTCGCTTTTGAGGTTTTGAAGGTTGCAGCAAATTCATAATAGCCTTTTGTTTCCTTCTTAAGAGCCCAAAGCAAGTAGAAATAAATTTCAAGATGAGTCTGGTATGAAAAGATGCCTCTATACTCAAGTTTGCGATTTAACGAGCTTTCTCTAAAACACTTAAAGCAGTGACAAGTGTGTATCGCCTGGTTTTATTTCCATTTTTGTTTCGTAGGATGAAGATTGACAACTGATAAAAACAGACAACACCTCATTCTCCTCAATGCACTGGAAAAATACTTTCAAAGGTAATATATTACATGTCGTACATTCAAATACACCGTGGTGAGACGTCACCCTAGGCTGACGGTGACTGAAAGTGGTTGTTAAAAAAAAATACAAATAAAGGAATCAGTATTTCTGTCATGCTGCTGGACACACTAAGACACATAAAGTATATACAGTACAGCTTAATGGTGTTTGTATCTACTTCCAGTTGAACCCACACCACTCCTCAGAAACAAATGAAAAACCAAACCAGTTGTTCCCTTTCGCCGTGTGTCCAGATACAACAAAACGCCTGTTTAATGAAATCCAGGGCGTTCGCTCGGTCAAACGGCGCACAGTGCCGTCTGCTAAGTTCCACAACAGTTGTCGGTGACAGGTGCTGAAAGCAATATAGATAGAGTCAAGTGGCTTCAAATAGCCACCCTCTGTCTTTAGAGATGATAGGGAATGCTGCTCTCGCTTCAGAAACTCATTTCATATAGCCGGTCCGTCTTTTTTGCAAGTTCGTCCCCTTGAAGTAGCGTTTGTCCTTTTTTTAAAATCTCATTTTGGGTCCGTTTCGCTGAGTGTCGGGGGAGGGAAGGGGCGAGAGCAGCTGCCCGTCACACCACTACAGCATGTTTGCTCCTCTTTACAGTCTTTTCTCTATCGAGAGAGAGAGTTTTGCGTTCATCCAGAGGGTTCAGCTTAGGATGGTCCCGCTGCAGAGGGTGTAGCGCCGAACTGCAAGTGAGACGAGAATCTGTTACAGAAAAGCCAGAGAAAGACAAGCCAGCGGAGAAAGAAGCGGCCGCAGGGCACTAAAACCAGTACAAGTCCTTGCTCTTATCCTGGCTCTGTAGACCTGAGAGGAAGAAGGAAAAGGAAGAAAAGGATAAAGAAATGAGGAGAGGGAAAACAGGCAGCAAATATAGAGAAGTGAGGCAAAGACTTGAGGCAAAGAAAGCACTGAAGAGTAAGAGTGAAAAGTAAGGAATGTTTATGACGGCAGAGCATAGGTCAAAGTCAAAAACCTTGAAGATAACTAGATTTAAAACTCAGAACATGTACTTGAAAAAGCTCTCAGACATTATTTTTACATTGTATGATTTTTGAGCTGAATGTTTTTAACCTGCGGTGGGCCTAAAATGTATTTAGGCGTTTCAAGGCACACTTAACAAATTTTTTTGTTAATATAACATTATATAACAAATTATTAAACTGAGTGGCATTTGCAGACAAATCATACTGGAGCTTTTCTCTGAAATAACCATTTTCTTTGCAATTATCTGAACTGATGTCAAGGTGATTTTAGTAGATGTATGATGTCAGCTCTCCCAAAATGGACACAGGTGCCCTAACAAAGTAACCACAGGTTTAGTTCATCATATTATGTTCAAATGTTTGGGGTCAGTAATAGCTTTTTTAAAAGTCAGTAAGTAAGAATGAAATTGATCAAATTGACCGTAAAGACATTTATAATGTTTTTATCATTAATATTAATAAATATTTCTTGAGCAGCAAATCTGTATATTAGAATGATTTCTGAGGGATCAAGTGTAATGGAGTAATGATGCTGAAAATTCAGCTTTGCCATCAGAGGAATAAATTACATTTTATTATATATTTAAATAGAAATAGTTTTTATTCTTTTTATAATTAATTTCTGCTAACATCTGGCAACCAGAAAGTGTCACAAAATTACTTTTTTATTATTTAAAGCCAAACCTTGTTTTTAGTGACATGTTTTGCTTGCAAAGTGGTCTATTCTTTAAAATAAATGTCTTTTGATCTTATATTTTGTTTTCAAACGCTTTTTTAAGTGAATCTCATGTGAATAAACACTGCTGCTTTATGTAGACTGCATGCTGTTCACACCTGTATCCATGTTCAGGCTCATATCAGAGCTCGCCGCTGTGAAAGCACCGGTCCACGCCGAGCTGCCCGGTTCGCTCTTGCTGATATCGCACGGTGAGGCTCCAGGTGCGGGAACCGTAGCTGGAGGAAGTCTATGCGGCCGCACTGAGGGCACGAGCAGAGAGCTGTAACGGGGGTCAAAGTGCGTTCCGTACATGTCGTGCATGGAGGGCCGGGGGTAAGCGGACCCCTGGGTGCCGATGGCTCCGCTGAGTGAGTAAGGGTGATGGTGGTGAGAGGGGTGCCAGGGCTCTGGGGTGGCTTGGTGAAGGTGGCTGTGTAGAGATGCGGTGGAGTACGGGTCTGCTGGGAAGGGAAGATCTGTGTGGGGGGAACCCAGGGCACTGCTGAGAGATGCTGTGACCGACGGTTGATATGCACTGTTCCAGAAAGAGGGAGGGAAGCTTCTCTGACTCATAGGGAATGATCCGTCTGGGGAGGAAAACATTTAGGTGTCGTGCATTACAATATACAAAATTAAATATTAAAATATCTATTGACACTGAAACAAAAAATAAACAAAATAAAACTGATTATGATGAATTGATTGTGAATGAAATGATGTCAAAATTATCTGTATATCTTAATTTAACTAATATAAATGTGCTATTGATACTGAAATCCAAAAAATAAAAATATTAAATAAAATTGTGCCTGTTGTGATAACTAATAGCTATTAAATCATAACTGATTGTAACAAAATAATGTCCTCATTATCTCTTTATTCAATTTTAATTAATTTGATTACTTTTTAAAAAAAATCTGTTCATTTTACAAAATAGAATTTGTGATCAATAGCTGTGCAATCGTAATGTGAATGTAAAACAAATGTGTATTTATAATATATTTATATATAACATTTATAATATATTATTTAAAGATATTTGAACTAATTAGCATTAGATAAGGAAAATTGTATTCATCAATCGGAGCTAATTTGCAATCATAAAGCATGCAAAGAAAAGTTAAATTAAATGTAAAAAATTATGTCCTAATTATTTGTATATTTCAATTTAATTTATAGTCTATCTATCTATCTATACAATGCAAAAAAGTTAAATCATGCCCATGACTAAAAGCTGTGCAGTCATAAAGGATGCAAATAAAACATATGAATTAGAATAAATGATAATACAGGTTGCATCAGATTCCCACCTCTCCAGGACGATGTACCTCTTGCGGTCTTGCTGTTGGTGGATCCAGGTGCATAACTACTGGACTGACTCAAAGCCCGACTAAAATGTTCATCCACCACCGAACTGATGTCCCCTTGGAAATATGTGAATAGCACACATCTGGAGCTGATGTACTCAGCCTCCGGCGGGTGATCTTTCTCCCGGGCGCAGTCCTCTTCTTTTATAGGTGGCCCGGAGAGGTTCGAAAAAGAAGAGCTGCTTCCGCTCACTGTTTCTGGGGATTCTTGCATTTTCGAGTAAAACGCCAGTTTCTGAAAGCATGTAAAAATGGCAAAATTAATTTACATTTAACTCTGATATTATTTACATGATACAGAATTAGACTCACATATATTCTA
The DNA here is from genome assembly GCA_032359235.1 of Enteromius mattozi. Lineage (NCBI taxonomy): Eukaryota > Metazoa > Chordata > Actinopteri > Cypriniformes > Cyprinidae > Enteromius > Enteromius mattozi. The sequence goes on from JAUMHE010047781.1 coordinate 6,683, forward strand.
TTTATACACAGACAGATATAGGGAATCGGTCAAGTCATGTATTACATCAGTGCGTTTGCTGTTGCACAATTCATGTTCATATAATGTTCAAAAACTAAGACATTATAAACAAAGAAATATACTCTCCATAAAGCATTACACCTGCCAGTATTTCTACACTAAATATTAATTTAGGATAAAGTCCAGTTTTCTATTTTTGGTAATAGGATAAACTTAACAGTGTAAGTAAAATAAGCCACAAATGAAATAGTTAATAGTTAATAATAAGTTAATAATCAAGTTAATATGTCATACATACAATATATATAATATACATTGTGTGTGTATATAAAAGAACTAAAAGCAAACATGTATGACATGTCATTATTTTAAACAACACCTAAACCGCCATTAATACGGTCACATTGTTTCCATTAACATCTAACTATATGTGACTTATTTTAAAACTGTAAAACTATTTGGTTAAGATTGCAGTCGCAACAAGTTAAAGAAAGTTGCGCGCAAGCATTCAAACAAAATCAAAACAAACCCAACTGCTGTAAATTCAAATTAAAATGCATTTTTCTCACACAACATAAGCCTTATAAAGTTAAACGTGAAAAAAAAAACTTAAACATGAACATACCTGATGGTGATATGGTGTGTATGCTGCGGCAAAATAAGGTTGAGGTGGACCATAAACTTGATACATGACATCCAAGCAGCTCATGGCGAAGACAGCTGTTATATCACGTATAAAAACTTATTAGCGGAATGAGAGGACGCTTCATTTGAAATAAAGCGCTTGCACGGCGTGCACAGACAAAAAAATGAAGCTCCGCGTCGAGTCCGGCTAAAGCGCACTGAGCAGCTTTTATGTTCTGTACTCTGTCTTTATGCACGAGTCTGATTCACTTTAGAGACTCGGTTCATTCAAATAATGAATGGTTCAGTGAGTCGATTCATTTGAATAATCACTCAAAAAGGTTCCCAGATGTCCTTGTGCGCTCGATGCAGGTTCTAGTTTGCAATAAAATAAATATTTACGCGTTGAAAAATTCTAGAACATAACACTTGCAACAATATAAGCTGGCATGTGTGTTCTGATAGAGCCTACGGTAGCTGGTTTCATTTCCTAGTTGAGTGACATGTTCCAAAACAATGGGTCGAAAATTAGTCTGTTTACTTAATTTACGGCAGACATTTTAGATGTTGTCGTGCTGGGATTCTAACTGAGATCTAGAACGTGTCACAAAGACTATGCTTTGTTTTATGTTTTGAAAAAAGTTCAATTCTGTTTCTTGCCTCATCAAGTTAGCCTACTATGAAAGTTGAAGTGATTAGAAACGCTGCAAATCGGTGCGTGAATCACTAAAAAGAATCGGTTACTTCAAATAAACGACTCCTGAATCGAACCTGTACGAAACGCGGCGTTTTGACGTAGGCTAGAGACCAATAACTCCTTAATGATTAGTTCCTACAGGTAACATAATGTCCCCAAACTCAACTAATTTTGCAAATAAAAGTATATTTTGTTTTTATTTTAGAGTTGAGTGCATGGTCACAATATTTTATAACATATAGCCTACATCATCTGAGACATTGCTACAGTGATATATAGCCTATATATATCACATAATTGCTTTTTCTCATTTCTTCTGTCTCACAGAAATAAAATTCAAAAAGCTCATATCATTTGATTAATAAACAAGGACTTTCAGCTGAATGGAAAATGTCTATAATGCCTACAATGTGATTGCTTGTACAAACTAAACAGATAAATTATTGCTATCTATTTGCTATCTATCAATCTGTCTATTTAAAATGCCATGGTTTTCTGTGCCCAGTTGCCCTGGGCTCTTTAGATTTCCAGGTCAAAGGTCAAATAGTTTTCACGCAATTGGTACTGGGGTCAAGGGCCATTTTTCTGTCATTAAGACCCTTAAAATCAACAATATGTTACAACTGAGAAAACAATGATACACTGGTCAGTCTGAAACAATGATGCTGCTGCTGTAGTAACCAATACACTTCAGAAGAGCAGCTGAATGGTGGATAAAACTCATGATTTTACTGGGAATTTCACAGGAATGTTTGGTATTCTGTCACGTTTAACACACTTCATGGAGTCTTTCACATATTAAGCTATACTAGCGCTGTCCAGAGTGCTGGAGGTATAATCTTTCAGTTATTTCTCAACAAACACTAATAGAAGTATCTGAGGTGTAAAGTCATCCTCACAGTTGTAACTTCTGTATTTACTGTAGTTTTTCCAGGATTTGTTCATTCTTGTACTAGACATGTCCATATATTTCCTAAGGTACCAAACAATGAGACAAATAGCTTACTATTTAACAATAAATTACGTCCATGAACCTGGTAAATTATGACTTGTCAATAAGATCATTTGTGTACCATAACTTTCATGTTAGCTGCTGTATAAACATAACAGAGGAGGAAATTCTTGATTCCTTGATATAGAAAAAAATATTTTTGAAGAGTTGGGAGAGGATGTCTGTCCATCCTGTCTATACAAATGACATTTTTAAAGAATTCTCCACATACAAATGACATTGTTAAAAAATACCACAGTGAATGGCACATGCAATATCATCAAATCATAAAAGGAATGTCATAAATTATTTAAAGTTGTTCTAAGATAAGAACACATTTTGGTTTTTGGACTTTTACCTCAATGTTTTGATTCACTGCAAATACTGACTAGTGTATACACACACACACACACACACATACACACACACATATACACATTGTATAGAATAACAATTTAAGCAGAAATAATGTATACACTTTACATACTGTAATAATAATAATAATTATTATATATGTATATTATCATTCATATTCTTATTATTACAGTTATTACAGTATTACAGTAAATTATTTATACTTACTTTTTGTTGTTATTAATTAAAGACATTCATTAATTATGTTAATACATTAAATATATATATATCAAATCTGATGACAATTATGCAAACATATCTTAAATAAATTATTTATAATTTATTATAAATAAATAATTATAAAAAAATACAATTTTATATTTCCCAGAAAGCCATTCGATTACAGCAACACTGCAAACATCTTAAAACAATTTTTAATAGTTTTTAATATATTTGTTTTATAAAAAAGTTGTTTAATACAATCAACAGAAAATACACAATTAAAGTTGTAAAAATAAATTAAAGAATAAAAAAACAAAAAAAGTTTTGAAATAAATAATTACATTTTTGTTCATTAAAAAAATATATTCTTAAATTAATATTTTATTCTAAATTCTACAAACATAAATGGCATTGCATTGAGAATATGTCAATAAATATGGCAATAAAAGATACAAATTGCTTCTAATTCAACTCAAATTCATTGTTCACGCTTCAAGTTTAGCGCTTTCACACCTGTTCACAGATAGAGTTACAGCATGCAATAACTCTCCATTTCTGATGTGACAGCTCTCAAACAATGGGGGTTTTAGACTGTGTAACCTGACAGGGTTTCTATTTCTACCCAAATAGCTTAAGGACAAGGAAATGTTGAGTGCTAACACCCAGCTAATAGGACCTAACCTGCTGAAACAACAGTGCATTCAACACATCTAATGAATCAGGGAAGATCAGGGCACATCACTTACAGCTTTAACCGGCCCACAGTTTTCAACATAGGCTCTTTCCTCTAATATGTGGGAATAAAGGACTCTCCTGGCTTTGTGCCTCTGCTGACAGAGGGGACCCTTGGCCCCCAGTCATGCATTTGCAGGTAATCTGCCTGGCTATGTCCAAAACGAGGGAGAAGGGGGGTAGGAGATGAGAGAACGAGAGTGCAAAGACATTGTCAAGGCAAGTTGAAGAGAGAATGGAATGTAAACATGTACTTGAGTAAAGGATACTGAAATGTTTCGACAAAATGGTGACATGTAGTGATTTTACAGCAAGCCCACATGGTGTTGCACTCCATAAGCACATTTATTAATGCCTAAAGCGAAAAAAAAAAAAAATCATAATATGAGTGTGAGTAAATGAAAGCAGAATTTTGGACTTTATAAAAAAAGTGTAGGCGGGCGTGTCAAGAAGTGATTTTATTTGGACTGTGGTCAGGGGAACAGTTGAGCTCCATGTGTTGCTGATGAGGCAACAGAAGCCTATAGTGAATTGTGGGTTTGTGACATGGAAGTGAACCGCTGCACTCAACGTGACCACGGCAACTGTTGAGAGAAGAGGGGGGTCTGCTGTGCAACACGAAACAGAGAGTGTCTGTTTAAGGAGAGCTGGAGTGGCACCTGTCCCAGCCGCAGAGACAGCACGTTTGGACAAACCATTGCAGGCCAATGAGGCTCTGTAGATGCTACAGAGAGACCACCAGAAACTGTGCTTTTACTATTTAATAGTCATTGTGGGGGTGAAGGTCAGATTTAGGAAATCCAGGTGATATTTAGACCTTCCAACATTTTATTTTTTGAATAGTTTGCTAAAATGTTATATATTTTTTTATCTATCTATCTATCTAAATAACGAATAGGCTATTATGTAATGTATGAATACACAGATACACATATATCTGCTACTTTAATGTTTTATTGTTATTAATTAAACACATTAATTAAATATTGCAATTAACATGAAAATTACACAAAAAAAAAAATGTTTTTTTAGCCTATATCAAAATATAATTTCATATTTCCCATTTGAATACAGAAGCTAAAATATACATAAAATGTAGGCTATAGACCTAATGTCAGTAGGCCTATAGTCTGTTGCTGTTTTAAACAAAATGCCATTCATTCCGCTTTTAGGGCAGGACCAGGACGCAATCAAATTGTTAAATCATAGTTCTGAAACGACTCTGAAAGAAGTGGATCGAAGTTGTGAATTAAGCACAACTAATGTTGTTTGTGCCCAAACACTGACGATAGGACAGCATCTGTATACTGGTCATGATTCGAATTTAAAGCTTTCAGGAAAAAATGACTTTTCACTCTTAAAATATTTAACATTCACCCCGGGTATAAACTTGGTTCACGTTTCACTACTTAATTTACAGGGTTTAAAAGTTAATCCTTGGTATTCATAAACTGCCGTTACACACTGGACATTCCTAAACCCCGGGTTAAAGTCCTAATTTGCATATTTGCAGTGCCAGTGTCACTGTTTGGACACACGTGGCACGCGACGCGTTTACATAACTGCTCTAGCAGTGCACATCCACATATAACTGTCGATTCAATTTAGCCAGAACGGATGTTTAGGACTATAGAGATAAACCATAAAATGGTTTCTCCTTCACTTCAATTAATTTTCCGTCATCGTTTGACATGTTTATGGCTCAGACGCTAAAAAGAAACCTTGCTGTGTTTCGTACAGTCCAAAGCACGTGACTGAGGCAAATGCGGCGCTAACCCTGCATTTTGGCCCACAAATTACATCTGTGAAAGTTTTCTTCATACCCAGGCTTAAAAGCAGTGTTTAGAATGACGTTAACCATAACCCGGGTTAAGCACAGTGTGAAAAGTCATTCGGTAATTCTTTGGTGAGTTAATAAAAATAGGCTATTGGTAACACTTTAGTGTCCAATTCTCACTTATTGCCTATAAAGCACATTTATTTGAAATAAGTTTTTTTATTTGGAACAGTTTCATGTGTATCCTTCTATCGTTATCTTGTTGATGTTGAAATAGGACTTAGAAAGTATTAAGTAACAGTATTAAATGCTTTTTGGAGAGAGTAACTTGTACTGTAATCTAATTACACTGTTGACAATGTAATTAGTAACTAGTAATTTTAAGGTTAACTTACCCAACACTGGTTGTGAGTACATCATAGATCAAAAACATGGTTGGCACATTATTATTAATTCAGTATGACTGGCCAGTATGTTGAAAATATGCTTTTTTTTGCTGGATTTTAGATAGGTAGGCTGGGTAAATGCATAAGTAAACAGATATATACGTAGATGGATAGATCCAGGGACAACGGATGTTTTTAGGGTGAATTGTAGCAGTGTAAATAAGTGCGTGACACACCTGTTACTGTTTTTTGGGCAGTGATGAAGTGGTGACCCAGACTGAGGAGGAAATGTGGAAATCCACGCTCTCTGGATCATCTCTTCACTCACTGAGAGCACAGTGTCAGCTGTGAATTTGGCTCCCAGTGCCGTTCGAGTGTCAGTAGATAGAGTGCACTCACAGATCCACACAGTGTCTCCATTCAGTCGTCCCCTCCATAAAGCTATACTTTAGACACGCCCGTCATCATGGCCCTCACACATCTCCTTGGGCCAGTAAATTATAGATTCTGCTAGATTGAAAATACTTGTACTTTTAATGTTTGTGTTAAAAGTGTTATAAACAGAATGTTTTGCACTTTAAAAATTATAGAGAATATTTTATAAAGGTAGCAATGCTTGAGCTTTGATCTGAGTCATTTACCTTTGAAATGGCAGTGTAGAGGATGGTTACTGCAGTGAGCATAAGACAAGAAATGAAATTCTCTCTATTCAGAGATGAAATAAAAAAAACCCACATCGATCATTTTTAATTACTTTTTTATTCACGGTCAACTTTTAATTACAGAAACTGATTATTTATCCTTGCCAAGTTCTTCTATTATTCGGTTTGGGCAGTGTTAAAACGTCCTTTTAGAAAACACTTTCTCCTGCCTCATTGTTAAAAATAAGCCACTGCCCAGACATTCAAATATCAAACTCAATAGCTCACACACGTGTCATTATGTTTTGTTAAATTCAATTTCCATTCATTTTTTTGCAAGTTATTCTTACTGTTAAGAATCGCAAGGCCAGCTATTTAAATTGATGTTTGAATAACCCTATGGTTTGGTGGAGCTACTTGGCCGTCTTAGCTGGTGCAGAAAGGACTAATGGAGAGTTTCTTCTGTGAAGACCTTGAAAGTTCACGGACTTTCTAAATGTTAATGTGCTTCTGCTCAAGAATTACCTGCACCAATCAATTTGTAATCTCCTGTTTGCGCTGTCAAACCACACATGCAGTCAGTTTGTGTGGTTCCTTTATTTGATTGTGATTAAAAATAAGAGAATTGGCAGGGAACATAAAACCTCTTTTGCAGAAATCATAAAAGAAACCTCAAGTTTGACCCTTTAAATAAACAATGTGGAAAATGTATTTGGGATTCAACAGCACATGTTCTACGTTCATTACAGTTCATCTCAGGATAATGTCTTCGGGTATTGGACGGATGCTCAGGAAGACGTTTTCATTTTGAAGTGTTTTTTTTTTTTTTTTGTTCTCCTGAACAATGCATTAAAAATTGCTCTGTATTTGAGCACCAACATCCAATTAGCTAGTTCTTAAAAGAGCATATGTCTGAGATACTTGTTTAGACTAGTACTTAAAGTAGACCATTTAGTGGAAGAAAGTGCGTTCTTCTCCGGTTACTTATTTGGAAGAACTTTTGAGTTTTTCTTATATAGACTACAAAGAGATGCTGCTATTGAAACATGAAATGAAATCATTTAAAAATTGCAGCTTGTACATGCACAAGGTCATGTTTTGTAAAAAGTACATGCAGATTATACTTTTTGACAAAATTTTAATTATTCAAATATTACAAAATTTTTGTCATCCTTTGTACTTACATCTGAATGAGTAATTTGGTTGTGTATTAATCTGCTACTTGTTTCCCATAACAGGTTTTTCTGTTTTTTGAGTGAAGTGCAGAGGTTCAGTTAAGTAAAAATAAAAATGTAATCTGAAATGAATAAATAATTAAACAAATTAGTTTACCTGCACATCAGGTGAATATTAACCATCATCAAAAAATCATGCCTTGCTGGCATAATGAAAATTCACCCAATATATTTTCAAAATACATATTATTAATTTTATTTAAAATTTTCCATTCATATCCTTTTTTGCATTACTTTGACAGTGCAATATATAAAAAGAATACAGGAATGTTCATTTTATGAATTAAAAAGCTGGAGATAATTATTCTATCTAGAATAATTGTGTTGATTTTGTTGGGATGTGCATCTACACAGAAACTGATGTTTATAAACAAATTTCGGGAGTAGCACGTACGAATGATTAACCACGGCTGACACCTCGTTCCCCAATCAGCCTATTATCCGATCATCCTATCAGAGCTAAGAGATTTTCCTTTAAATAGAGCAAACTCCCCTTCTCTGGCGTCTCGTTTTTTGCATCCCTCCGCCGCCCCTTAGTCCGCCTCTAGACCTAGACCATCTACGCTAATATCAGTCTGTCTCTCTCTTATTCTGTTCCCAGTCCATATCCAGATCAGATGGCCTATCAGCTCAAAGAGATGATCTTCATCGGAGACCAGAACACCTAGATGAGCTCCGTGGACAGATTACCGGAACCAATACACACCCACACACACTATAAGTCTTTTGCACAATCTGGGGCACTCGGGGATCAGAATTTTTTTTTATAAAATTATTTTATTTTATTGGACAAAAACATTCATTAGTGTTAGTTCACCCAAAAATGAAAATTAACCTGTGTTTTACTTATCCTCGAGCCATCCTAGGTGCATATGGCTTTCTTCTTTCAGAGGAATCCAATCTGAGTTATATTAAAAACTGTCCTGGCTACTCTAAGTGCTATCATTGCAGTGAGCGGGTATTTCTGTTTAACATGCGCATCCATAATAAAACATGCCTCACATGGCTCTGGGGGTGAATGAAGGCCTGTGGTGACAAGTAAAGAGAGTTGTTTTTATTACGTTTTATTAAAGTGTTTATTACATTTGAAATATGGATGTTTTTCTTAAAAAAATGCATGAATTTGCCACAGGAGGCCTTTATTCACCCCCAGAGCTGTGTGAGGCACAAATTTATTACGGATGTGCGCGCTTTATTTAACGATTTGTGTATTGTTGAACAGAAACACCCGCCCATTGCAATTATAAAGCCTGAAATAGCCAAGACAATTTTTAATATATCTCTATTTGGATTTTTTCTGAAAGAAGAAAGTCATATACACTTCAAGGTTTTTTAGGGTGAACTTTCTTTTTGGAAATGATCTCCTTTTACTTTATCCTTACATTCATAACTGTGCCCATTCAATTGAAGATCCAATAATAGGTTTTGATTAAGCCAGATAATGGTCACAATTGGGGCAAACAATTGAAGAGGAAGATATTAGTGCTGCATTTTCACAGGGGCAAGAAATTCCACCCAGCTCGAATGTGTTTTGGCTTCAGTCCCGGCTCCTTTCAAACCCATGACTGTCAGTCGGTGGGCTATTTCTGGCAGTGACTTGGATCCAGGGCCGGACCCATTAGTGGTTAAAATTAGGGTGGCCCGCTTGTAACAACACACACTCTCTTCCAACAAAGGCGTGCGACGGTGAGGATAACGGAGCGCTAGGGTGCGGTGTCATGGTCATGTGCCGTCCATCATCTTTGGGTCCTGTGATTCAGGAGACAGCTGAGAGCGAGGGAAGCAGGGGGCTGTGTGTGGGCTTCTGGGTAGTGGAGGACACCCTTAGGCCAAAGCTTTTTTGTGCAGTATGAAGTCATGAATGGGTTCCTATTACATTATCAGTGTTGGTTGATTGAAACGCATCAGAGAGGCAACTAGCACGTGTGTATGTGCGTTTGGGATCAAATGGGTTAGCTGACAAACGAAGCGCTATCTTTGTGTTTTTCAGCTCCGGTGGGGTGATAAGGGCAGTCGGTGGACAATGCAAAACAATATAACATGATTTGATTGTGCCTCTGCAGACCACATGGGCAGATGTGTCCTTGGTCTCTGAGCCCTCTATTGAAGTTTTTGTTTCTGTGTCTTATTTATAAGAGGCTAAAAGGACTGTGGGACAGCACCCAGCACTTCAGGAAAATGAAATATATATATATATATATATATATATATATATAAAAAAAGATAATTTTAAACTAAATTTAAAGATTAGCATTTAACCAGTATTTAAATATTTATAATATACCCTTAAAAAATAAGCTTTTGGGAAGTAGTTTTAAAAATAATAATAATAATAATAATAATGGAAACGATTATTGTTTTGCTGTTTCAAGATTTATAATTTGATTGTTCTGTATAACTAGTTGAAAGTGTAATGCACATTTGTCTTAGTGACATTATAAATCAACATTCCTATGTTGTTAATTAACTGTAAAAATGTTCAAAAGTTTGGGTTTGGTATGATATATAGATTTTTTATGTCATTAAGGCTGTATTTATTTATGCACACCAAGGCTGTATTAAATGAAGTAAAATGTGTTTTATTTAAATATTGTTACAATTTAAAATTAATTTTAATATATGTAAATGTATTGCTGCTTGAAAATTTTTAATAAGCAGTTTTTTTCAGGATCAAGTTCCAAAGAACAGCATTTATTTGAAATGAAACACTTTTAAATTGAATTTGCTAAATCTTTTGAATAATAGCATTCATTTGTTTTATAAAAAAAAATCTTACTGAACCCAAACTTTTGAACTGTAGTGTAGATGTTCAGGAAAGTTTACTCTAACATTCTGCTCACATCATGAAAAATTGACTGAATGGTCTATTCAGTCATTCAAAGATCCACAATAACCGTGTTGCTTCAGTTTAGCTTTTACTAATTGGAGGTTGCTTTCAGAACATCTTATTAGCTGTGCGTGATTGTTTGTGTGTTTTATAGGTGGGGCCAAGCAGACGAATAATATGAAACGATGAGAGACAGCTGATGACAGCGAAATCAGATTAGCAGAAAAACAAGTGTAAGGTACATACCACAGGAGCACCTAAAGCCGCCCAGTGCCTGCAGTCTGACCCCGGTGGTGACAGAGCCAGCTGTCCTGTCTTTTTTGCCCTTCTCTGTCGCATTAATTTCCCACAAAGGCCCCCAGTGACAGTTCCCTCATAGTGGCCATACTTGGAAACAAGGTGCATGACAGACATGGAGAGAATGGGATACAAAATTTGAGCTTATGAAAACAGCACTGAGGAACCATAGACAGCAATACCTGGAAAGAGGGAAAAAAAAACAAAAAACTTTGCAATTCCTTGCAATTATTCTGTGTTAAATCATGGTTTCTCATACATTTTAAATTCAGTAAAAATAAAAAAAATTATATATATATATATATATTATTTTAAAATTTTATAATAATTTTATGCACAAACCAAAAAAGTCTGGGGCCAGTAAGATTTCCTTAATGTTTTCGTGTCTTCAAAAAAAGTAAAAAGTAATGAAAAACGCAACACTACTCGTACCTGGGCAGAGCTTAGACAGGTTTTTCTTAGACAAGCAGTTCTTAAAGTGAATAAAATATTTACAATTATTAAAATATTAATATGAACTAATATGTATTTATTAAATAAAATGCTTTGAAATGACTGCTGCATATTTCCATCACCTTCACTTCATTACTGGTCTGTGCTTGACTTCACGTTTGTCTGCTTATTGATTTAACCCATCACAATTTATTGGAACTGTGCACTAGGGCAATTCACCTGCTCTAAAGATTACCTTCTTTCTTCGAAACACACACACACACACACAAATATCCTGCTCGCACTTGCCCATTTATTTGCAGAGATTGTTTGTTGTTGTTCGTTGAAGTGAAAGTGATGGAAATATGCTTGTCTAAGAAAAACCTGTGTAAGCTCTGCCCAGGTACGAGTAGTGTTGCGTTTTTCATTAGTTTGCTTGTTTGATGAGTACAGGAGGAAATGTAATTGCAATAAAAAAGGTTATGAATCCGTACACCTGTAGCAGCAGAGGACTACTATTTTGCTGAGCGGAACTGGAGAAGAACTGATGATGGCATGGTTTGATCTTTGGCTGACCAATCAGAAAAAAGGGGCATTTAATTCCCGCCCACATGTAGAAATGAAGATTTAAGCTGTTTATTTATTTTTCTACCACGGAAAACAAAAAGATTAAGCTGTATTCTCGTCTTTTACTTTTTTTGAAGGAACGAGAATAGGCGACGTTTTCTCGTTTTTCTACGATCAATATTAATTCAAATAACGAATGATCAGATGATACACGGACCCAGGATGCTTCAGAAATAATCCTGACATCTGATTTTTCAATATTCTTTAATTATTGAAATATCAAACAGCTTTTGTAACAATGTAAAAGTCACTAATAATCAGTTCAGTGAAACTTTGCTGACTAAAATAAATAATTTCCTTGGGAAAAAAAATCTTACAACCCCTGCATTTTCAACTATAGTTTAGTTATTTAAAAATATGTAAATATACAGAGGTGTAATATTTGAGTGACTCTCTTGGCAGTAAAGCTGTGTGTGCAATATAAAAACAGCAGTGTATAATTTGTCATGCTGCTTGTTACTAGAAAAATGGAAATGGCTAAGCCACTGTCAGACTACTGAAAATGAATAATAATTGTGAAATTCATAATGCAACAATTTGACAATTAAATTTCTGCAGTGATTATGTAGTTTAATAATTATAAAATACTTGTAATGTACTGTGCATGTATGTTTTTACATAAAAATTATAATTTTCAATCAATTCCGGTTGCACACTATCCTCTAATTTTATATATTACATTTTAAGAAAAGAAAAAATCACTTTGATTTATACCAAAATTTGATTTATTTGAACTGGATGGGCAAATTTTTGATTTCATGTTGCATTTCATCATTTGGGAAAGAATTATGATAAAATCCAATTTCTGTTAGAGCAAACATTCCAAAAAAATTATGAGTTTTGTAGGTTTGATGATTTTACAGATTCAGTTTTAAATTGCTAGTAAAGTAACTTTTGCTACATGGTTTCTTAAGAAACCGTCATCTATCTGGTCGTTGCTCCTCAGGGCCCTAAATATTGCCTCTCAGCTATGTAAATGAGATATGTTAATGAATAGCTTCTTTCATCACATGGAGTGCAAAGCAACAATTTGGTCTATGTGTACCTAGGCTTGTGTTTATGAAGAGAGTGTGCCAAGCACTCAGAGTAAATGAAAATATACACTGGGAGAACCATCCCAGGCATCTCCTATAACAAGCTGCAGAAACTCTCTAAAGCATTGCTGCAATGTTGTGGGGAATCTTGAGAATCTGAAGCTTAAACCACCGTGCCTTCAAGCCTTCAGCGAGACCTCAGGGGTGAGGGGGTGACTGTGGATCATCACCACCCGCTCACACGATTAAAATGATTTTCCAGGATCTGGGCCACAAAGGTTTATGTCATGGACAGCTGGAAAGTGATTTGCTGGAGTCTTAGTTGAACGTCATTGTGTGGTCTTGACTAAAACCTAAAGTTAAGCCGCATATGTCTTGACTGATAAAAGAAGAATATGCAGAGTGATAGTGTGAATACTGGGTGCTAAATTGAGCAATGCAC
>JAUMHE010048154.1:0-21623 GCA_032359235.1 Enteromius mattozi
TTACTCGATTACTTGATTATATGCTGAGTATAATTTACTCTGCATCGTAAATTTAGTTATTTAGTTCAGTTTAGTAAAATTATATCAAAGATGCATATTTTGACTTGCCTAATGAAAAGTAAGGAAAAATGTTTTGATGCTTCAGGATCCTTTGGCCTGGAGTGACGTGACCAGCTTTGATCTCACTGAGGGAGGCCCTTCTCCGAAGGCCACCAACCCCACTGATGTTTGTACGACCCTGGAGAGGTGCACAGAAAGCCTGGCCTATCCAATAAGTGCTCCTTCTATCCCAGCAATGAACAGACAGTGCGCCGTGGTAACCCAGGGCAAGTCTGCGGGTCTCTCTAACACCTGCATGAACAGATTCAGCTCTCCACCACCGTCCACCATGAGAAAGAAAAGGAGAGAGAGAGGAGATCAGTCACCTGCAGATGAAAGGAGCTGTGCTTACATAGACAACAGTGGGAACTCTCCAAAAAACACCCCTGTCAAAGGCCTGCCGTTCTCACCCTCTCAGGTATGGTTAGATTTACAACAACAAAACACCTTTTAGACCACAGAAATGCGTGGATTAATTTAAAACTTTTTTCCCTTTTAGTTCTTCAATGTGTCTGGTGGTGAGCCCCTGAGCCTCGACAATCCTGCTCTTACATCCACTCCAGTGTGTGGACAAAAATGCCTTCTCAACACACCCCACCAGAGAGAGACCACACCAAAACACCAGAAGGAGAACGCAGGGTCAGGCATTATTCTTCACCCTTTTGGAGAATATTGAGCTGATAATCTCAGAATCAATAAATGACTAATTCTGTTTTCATCTTCACAGTTTTAGGACCCCAAAACTCCATAAGAATAGTATAGTCCACACTCCAAGAACACCCACTCCTTTCAAAAATGCCCTGGCTGCCCAGGAGAAGATGCATGGCCCGTTAAGAATGGTGGTAAGTCCAAATGGAAAAACCCTTGAATTTTGAGGTTAAATATTGACTTGACAGGTTACATAAGATTCACCTATAAAAGGATATTAATACATTGATCATTAATTTGCCTTTTGATATGTTATGTTGGTGTGTTCAGCCCCAACCACTGGCACTTCTTGAGGAGGACATCAGAGAAGTTCTGAAAGAGGAAACCGGGGCTGACATCTTCACACAAGTGCAGAACCAACCTCAGTACAGATCTTATGAGGTACTGGCCACTTTCTTACATATTTATTCTAGCATTCATGCAAATAGGTTTAGTTCAAAAGCTTATCTAATGTAAACCCTTAAATTGAACACTAGTTTTAATTTTTTTCACTGTGCTGTGTCCACAGCAGATGGAAGCTCCTGCAAGGAAAGTGAGAAAGTCTTTGGTATTGGACAGCTGGGAAAAAGACTGTTTAAATGTACAGCTGTTTCCCCAACAGCAGATTAACAACAATGGAGCGGTAAGAGCATTATCGTACTTAGTTGTTTTTTTTTTGCTTTTTGAGTTTGCAATGCTTTTGTTTCTCCTCTTCATGCACCATTTTTGCCCTTCTTTTAGTCTCACAGTAACGACCTACTGACCAGATCCATGCTCATGATGCCATTGACAGAGAGAGAGGAGAACTGTTGCTCTCCTGAATCGCTGAAGGAATCTTTTTCAATAGTCCGCTCCCTTAGCCCACAGGACAAGAGAGAAAACATGACTCAAAGGAGCCCACCAAACCAAACACCTGCTCCGGTAATTCACTCATTAATTCTGTTAGCAAAGAATCCGACGTGATCATAACACACCAATTTCTACTTGTAAAAATGCTTAGAATTTAGACATTTAGAATAACTGAATGTTTTGTTATAAACACTAACAAATTTAAGACGTGTTTTAGTATTATTTAGATACTATTATAGTATTTGTTTCTATTTTTAAATTAACTTTTACTTTGTTTTTTGTTCAGTTTTAGCAATTTAATACTTATTTTATTTGAAAGTTACAAAGGAAACAAGTTTAAATACACACACATATATACATATATTTATTTATTTATTTATTCCTAATATTAATATTTTCCCCCAGCTTAATTTCAAGTAACGAAACAAATTGTTCACAGTTTTAGTTACTTATAAAAACACTTGGTCAAACTCAAATATCTATTTTCATAACCAACAGGCCAACAGCGAGTGGGAGGCGGTGGTTTTTGGGAAAACGGAGGATCAGCTGATCATGACTGAGCAGGCCAGGCGTTACTTAAACACCAACCCTACCACCTGCATTTCCAGAGCTCTCGTCCTTTAAACATCACTACTGCACTACAGCAACCCTCCTCTTTTCCTCTATCACACCTACATTTAACCTCTCAGACAATCTGGTGTAGGAAACAGAAACACTTACTATGATGTTTGCTAAACACCTACTGATTATAACAATGTACCGCTTAGGATAAAAAAAAAAACCTTGTATGGAAATGTAGTCATATATAGTCAAAATACAAATAGCACTAGATTTGCAGAATTTAGCTAATGGTTTTTAACATAGCTGTTTTTATACATTTTTAGCCGTAGACAGTGTGCTTAAGGGCTGCTTTTTTAAGAAGGAAAAAAATCATATAAGTGACATTTTCAGATAGTTTTAAGCTCTTTTTAGAGGATTTTAGAGACTGGTGTTAAGGATTGGGGAGCACTGGCAGTGTTGCACTACTGTGGTTGTTTGTTAGGGTGAGGAGCAGAGACAGTGTTGAGGAGTAACTGGATAGCACTTGCAACGTAATCGTTTCCGCTCCAAACGTAACAAAGGTTCCACCAAGATTTATTTTATTTTATTTTATTTTTTTCAGAGTAGGACACTCACTGAATGTATTGTATAGCATGAATCTGCTAAGTTAACGTCTACTGGAAGGTACCTCGAACATTTTCTTTTTGTTTTACTTTTTCCTCTAAAGTGAAGGCTGTTAAAATGATTTGTACTTGGAGAGGTGTAAAATCGCTGGCTTGCATGTTTGCAACTGAAGTCTAAATCCAGCATCTTCGCTGCTTATGAAAATGTTCTCAGTTTAGCCAAAATCATGTTTGGTACTGATATTAATGCGCATGCTGCATTATAAATAACACGTTCCAAGAACAGACAAGTAGGTGAGATTTGTTTGTTTAGAGCTGTAGGTTCTATTTATTAAATCTTTACTAATTTATTTATTTCAAAGATATAAAGAAAATCTAATTATATTTCTTTTTTGTTAAAGATTTGACTACCTTCCATTACATATTTCTGATTTCAATAACACTGCCACTAATTTCTTGGCCTGTACAGTAAGTTTAACATCCTTTCAAAGGTTCCGTCCTCGTTACACCAATTGGTTGACTGTAAAAGTAGCAGCATTCAGCCTCCAAAATGTGGGGAAATTGCACTTTTTTTTAAATATTGTATTAATGTTGGTTTGTCATTAATATCTATTGTTTTATACCCTCTGTAGTGTTTACATTTTGTTATATGTGGGAATTTTTATTGGTGGCTGAATGTATTTAAACATATCATTAACACTGACATGTCAGGACTTCATCCGAAGGGGAAAATGATGTAAACGTAGTTTCTCTCTCCCACTTTCTTGCTCTGGAACAAATGTTTGTAAGGATTTGCTCGCTGCTACTGAGAGTTACAGCAGGAATTGACATAAGCACAATCGGTTGAAGGAAGTGTAAGACAATTGCTTTGCTCTCTTATGAGGTGAAATGCTGAATTAAATGTCTTGTTTTATTCTTTTTTATAACATGAGAAGAACCCATGTAAAATAGTTTCAAGTTATTCACAATGATAAGTTAGTCGCAGCAAAAGAAAAACCCTTATGTTGAAGGAATTGGCAGTATTAGCATTACACATTGGGTTTTATTCAAATTGAGGATATTTTTTGTCAAAAAAGTTTATTTTTGCTAATTGTAACCCAGATATTGGAATGCAAAAACACCATCTGTATTCAAAGAAACACTACACATTGTGTCCCTCGCCGTATTTGTGTTACTGAGATTAATTTATTTTGGCTCATGTAACATTGTAGATAACTGTTTAATATGTCTTTGTCTTCATTTTTCTGTCAAAATGTTTGTCTTGTTTGTTGGTATTTCCTTTTATCTGTAGACTTGAGGGAAGCAAGAATATGTAGCAAACTGACATGCATGAAAACAAGCAGCACACTTCAACTGACCGACTCATTTCTCATGCAATGTTATGCATTTAACATTATTTTCCGCTGAACAATTATAACCTGCTTCTTTGATATTACAACCAACTCGCCCATAGCCATGTTGTCATTCACATACCTAAAAATAAATAAAAAAATATGCTCTACAAAATGCTCCACATGTGTTTTATTTTTTTGAGGTTGGGGGTTATTCTCTGAAACTGATTCAAACAGTATTTAACTTTTTGATTGACAGTTCTTCCATCCTTCCCAAGACCTAATTTTTTGGCTAATAATCACCTTCTCGCTCATGTCACACTGTGAAAGACCTTACAGAGTCCTGTTCTCTTCTGAAAGCCAGGTGTTTACAGCGGTAATGGAAGTTGAGGTCTCTTGAGTTGACGGCTATCCGCTGTCACCGGACCGGGGGGTGCTGCAATCTCTGCCCTTGGGGTCTGTGGACTCACACCCTCCCTGAACAACACAGCTCTCCACAGGTCAGCTGCTCTCTCTAAAGAGGCCCACTCGCCCATGAAATAATGTCTTTTGGCGCTATTGTTCTGCATGTCTGTTGGTTTTGCAGGCCCATTCACTCAATTTCCCCTGAATAGAGGGGCGCAAGGCCCCACTGACATGCCTTCTGCTGCTGACGGCCATTACAAGCCTATAACACATGTGCTCTTATATGTTTCTTTCAAATTTAGAGAACACTTTGCTATTGTATTTTTCAGATGGTCAATGCAGGCTTGAGAGATGTCAAAGGCCCATTGGGGATAAATTGGTTGGCTGGTTTGTGCTTTTGTACAGTGCACTGAGTGCTTGATGGCTACTGAAGCCATTTTGGCTTAACGCAAAACAAACACCTGTTGTATTCTTTGACAGTGATGTGTAAATTTAGAAAGAACTTTAATCTTCAGGTTGAAATGTAAGCCTAGGCCTTGATTGATGTGATTAAAAATATCTAAAAATACTGGCCGGCTTATAAAATTACTGTAATAGTTATGTAAGCTATTTGTGATGACTTTTAGATGTATTGTAGATGTTTCAAG
Organism: Enteromius mattozi; assembly: GCA_032359235.1. Lineage (NCBI taxonomy): Eukaryota > Metazoa > Chordata > Actinopteri > Cypriniformes > Cyprinidae > Enteromius > Enteromius mattozi. The sequence goes on from JAUMHE010048154.1 coordinate 5,182, forward strand.
GCGGAGATTATAAATTCTGAAAAAGAATTGGGAATAGAGCTTACGGTAATATCTAATGTAAACATAGGTCTAAAATATTTATTGTAAATGCATATTAATATGTTATTAATTTATCTACTGCGACCATTAAAAAACATTTATCTAATATGTTTCATAATTACCAAAGTCAATGCGAATTTTCAGTCTTTTATGAGTAAACATATTTACATAAATAATGACAAGAAAACAAGTGTTCCGAATTACAAGTAAACAACTCTTATGAACTGATTCTTTTTAGTGAATCGATCATTTAGCTCAGCAAATCCCATTCGAATCACGAACAAACAACTCTTTTGAGTCGGTGCTTTTAATGAATCACTCAAAAAGACCAGTAAACTTACAGTTCGAATCAACATCTGACTTACTGGATGACTGTTTTGCGATTTTTAGTGATGTCCTGCACACAATAAAGCAATTTTTTGCGTAATTACAGAGATGAAAATTCTAACATTTCGCTCATCCCTTGCCCTGACTTTCTTCGGAATAATGTTATTAAACCGATTTGGTTATCCATTTTATGGACGAATTCATTTTTAATTTCTTTAAAAATCTTTCACAAGGAAATAAAGTCATGCAGGTTATGCACCTTATGAGTAAATGATGAAAGAATTTTGAGATGACTAGGTCCATTAAAGCTAAATTAGTATCATTACTGACTGATATAATTATTCTCTGAAAAACTGTATGCACCGTAGATGAATATTGTTCACTATTTACATTTTCTAAAATGTATTTGTAATAATGATCTAATTTAATCTTATGAGTGGAAATAGCACCATGCTCACTTTGCATGTGTGTGTGTTTAGAGGTGTCCCAGTGCAGCATGTGGTACAGAGCCATCCCGTGAAGCCCCTCCCTTGGGTCTGTGTGCACATTGCCTGCCATTGTGTGCGGTAGACAGCAGATGGTAGGCTATCGCAGCAGTGACAGACCTAGTCATCTGGCAGGCACCCACAGTTCAGGCGGGAAACCCAGGCGTGGTGCTCCACTGCCAAAGGTGCCTATTAATATAGGTCAGTCTTTCCACTGGTTATTACTGGCTGACTGCTGAGAGTTTGGACACTGAGCTGGCCAGGCACATAGCTATACTGTAGTAGAAGCTTGAGCTACAAATAAGCTCATTTAGGTGGCTGATTTTGGAGTTTCAAGAGCAAAGGGGCCCAGCCACCAAACTCAAACAGAGGCCTATAGTGTGCTGCGCTTCATATATAGTGTAAGTATTAATGATTCTGCTGCACACACAGTTTAGTATGAAATCCTGTTTATGGAATAAACAAAATAAAAAGATAAAAAGGGTTGTGACTTATTGTGACTATTTATTTTACAATTCTGACTTTATTTCTTTATTATGTCTCATTATTTTTTGAGTTAACATGTTGAAATTTATACATCACAATTTTGAGTTTCGTCTCATACTTCTCCAGAATTGTGAGTTTACACCTGAAAATTCTGACTATTTTCTTTCATTTTGACTTTTTCCCTCAGAATTGCAAATTTCTACAAGTAATTTTTTTTCCCCAGTTCTGTCTTTTGTCAGAATTGCAAATCTATATCTCACAATTCAGATTTTTATTTTTTTCTACATCTTGCATTTTTGACTTTTGAGTTTTTAACTCTTCTATGGACAAAAAAATGTCTACAGCATAAATGCACAGTGGTTTGGTACACGTCACAAAATGCATTTTAGAAAAAAAAGTATGAATTGCAAGATACAAACAAACAAAATATAAACAACACTTAGAGTTCAGAATTACAATACAACTCAAAATGATGAGATATAACAACGCAATTGTGAAAAAAAGTCAGAGTTGTGTTTAATTATTTTGGGGCGGAGACCCTGCACTCCTAATGACACAAAATGCAACACAAAAACTGGTCTGAGACAGCCTTTGAATGAGCTGTCCTGATGAGGAGGCACCTGGTGAATGGGATGGTTGTTGTGGACACTGTGTTCTATGGGTGGGGCAAATTTAAGTCTTGACTAACAGCTGTCCTCAGGTGAGCTGCAGGCCACATATGCTGCAAGATGAAGAATGCTCAGACTGACTGTATATGCATGCTTTTTTATGCTGCAGTTTTAAAGGTTCTGTAATGCAGCAGCACATCCACATGACATCAACAGTCACTGCAGCAGTGGATTAGGGTTAATAAGGTTCTGTAAGAGCCCTGCATAAGGGTCTAGGAGAAAGCTGAAGTCATTGTGACCAGTAAGCCAAGCGTAGCAGATGGCCAAGGCATCTTATTAAGCTAAAAAGTGAGAGAAGTCAGTTACTGGGGCTGATTCAAAGGAAACAGTATAGCAAAAAGTTAATCTTATAATATATGGAGTGCGTGATGAGCACTTCATTTCAAACTAAAGTACAGGGATTGGATTTGGCGGCTGTTCTAGAAAAGCGGCCAGATTGGTCCATGGGAAGATAATTGTTGTTGTTACATTAAATACACGTTAGTGGTTGACAAGTTTGACATGTTTATTGATCAGACTTTTTCTGTCCCACTGAACAGCAACAAGAAAAAACTGTTTTGTTTTTTTTTTTAGTTCTTAAATTTCGATAAAGAACATATACAAATTCATAGAAATAGGAGTTTATTAGAAATATGTTATTAAAGAAGCTAAATATGTTTTAATATATATATATATATATATTACATATATTTAAAAATTGTAGTTGTAGAGTTAATATAACTCAGATTGGATTCATCTGAAAGAAGAAAGCCACATACACCTAGCATCCTTCGAAAATGAGTAAAACACAGGCTATTTTTCACTTTTGGGTGAACTAACCCTTTAATTCTGTCTAAATGCAAAATAAATATAGCGCTGTAAACTTTGGCACATATGCTACTACCAAAACATGACATGTGGTCTTTGAAATCTGAAGGAAAATTGCCTCCAGTCTCCCCTTATATAGTATCACAGGCTTAATAATTAGCTAAGAATACACAATCTAAAACAGCTACTGTACTACTTCTCCTTTGCCTTCTATAAAGCAAGAGTCATTCATTCAGGCTCAAAAGCCCCATTGGTGGCCCTCTGGAGGTGGCTATTCCTTCAGTGCTTGGACAAAATCCTCTGGACGAAGCAAGTTGGGAGAGCTGTGTGCCTGGGCCTCACGTCTAAGCGCCAGGAAAGCGCCCTCCTCCCTATCGTCCCCCCCAGGGGACTTGTAGCCTGCCTCTGCTGGGGAACACAAAGAGGAAACAACAAGCACAAAGGCCCTGTTTATTCCCGATGACCCAGATTCCAGGGCTTTGATGAGGGGAGACAAGTGACAGGCTGTTCAGCACTGGTCCGGGATGATCACCAATCAAAGGACCACAGCGAGGTTTAATCTGCCACACCTTGACCGCTCAAAACAGGGTCTCCACAAGCCCCTCGAACCCAGAGAGTCACCACATAGGAATTTACACTGGTGAAAAGTGTGAAATTGCACTGGCAGCACTGTTTTATTGGTTAAGAAATAGCATGAAAAGGCTTTCTATTGAATTAAGAACTGTACATAAACATGTTCCCTGCTCAATTCATACACTACCGTTTAAAAGTTTGGAGATTTTAGATGTTTTTTAAAGAAGTCTTACAAAGCTGCATTTGTTTGATTACAAATATAGTAAAAACAGTAACTTACAGTAAAACATTCTAACATTTAAAATAACTATTTTCTATTTTAATGTATTTAATGTTTTTAATATATTTGAATATTTTTATTTATTATTATTCCAGCAAGCCATTACTCCAGTCTTTAGTGTCACATGATCCTTTATCTAATATGATGATTTGATACTAGTACTGTCAAACGATTAATTGTGATTAATCACATCCAAAATAAAAGTGCGAGAAAAATATGTTTATATATGAAATATATTAATATATAATATGAAATCTAAGAAAATAAATATACAAATGCATTTACATGTAAATACTTTTAAAATATATACTGTATGTTTGTTTTAATATTTATATAATAAATAAACAGTACAAGCACATATATTATATAAAGAAAACTTTTATTTTGGATGCGATTAATCGCAATTAATCGTTTGACAGCACTATTTGATACATTTCTTATTATGATTGATGTTGAAAATATCTGTGTATATAAACGTTGCTCTTTTCAATTTCCCATCTTTTGAAAGAAAAAAATGTATCATAAAATAATATTTATTTATATTATATTCAATATAAATATTCAGCAGCACAACCGTTTGCAATATTGATAACAGAAGAACTATTGCTAATAATTCAGCATCAATAATTGTTAATAATTGTGCACCAATTCGGCATATTCAATATCTGTAGCTGCAGAAAATACAGCTGTGCCATCACAGGAATACATTTCATTTTAAAATGTATTAAAATAGAAAATAGGTCTTTTAAATGGTAATAATATTTTACAATACTATTTTTAAGCTGCATTTTTCATTAAATAATAGCAGACTTTGTGTGAATAAGACACTTTTTTTCAACAAAGCATACATATATATATTTTTTCATTATTCCAAACTTTTGACTGGCAGTGTATATAAAATTCATACAAGCCACAAGGGAGGGTTCATTGTGTAAGAATTGATCAGGCCTGGTGTTCTATCTGTGTGCATTGTTAGCTAATGAGCTATGAGCCACCTGTTTTGGGAGTGTGATGCTGGGAGGGGGAGCAGCTGCCCGTGTGTGTGTCGGTGGGGGTCGATGGGCGTAAAGATCTGTAATTTGCAGACTCATTATGTATGATGACAAACTCACCCCATTCCCTCCCCCAGGAGGACTATAGTCCCGGCCTGGTTTGAACTAAGCTGTCGTAAGCCTCAGCCCTAAACTCTTCTAGAAATATAAACAAAAGCTAAATCACAAAAACAATCAGATTATAATTGGGCTGTCCTAAAATGCTCCACTTTCTATAACAAATGTGCTGCAGAAGGAATATGGTGTATGAAATGTTGATTTTGTGTCACTGTCTGAGCATATATATATATATATATATGACACTGGACCACACAACCATTCATAAGTAGCACGGGTATATTTGTAGCAATAACTAACAACTCAAAATTACTGATTTAAAAAAAAAAAAATAATAATAATAAATTATTAGGATATTAAGTAAAGATGTTCCATGAAGACATTTTAAATAAATAGATCAACACTTAATTTTTGATTAATAATATGCATAGCTAAGAACTTAGTTTGGACAACTTTAAAGGCGATTTCCTCAATATTTTAGTTTTTTTGCACCCTCAAATTCCAGATTTTCAAGTAGTTGTATCTCAGCAAATATTGTCTTATCATAACAAACCATACATCAATGAAAAACTTATTTATTTGACTTTCAGATGATGTTTGAACAAAAAAATTTGACCCCGATGAATGGTTTTGGGGTCACATGCGCGCGTACCACCTCGTGCCAAACATCAATGACGTCACACGGAGTCTCAGCTCGTCGCTGTGTGTTACCACCATCTGGTGGACAGATTATAAATGACAACGTGATAGCTAAGAAATAAATGAAAATTCAGTTGTAAAAATTACTTTGTGATTAAAACAAAACAAACGTCAGACTGTCCATATAAACGTGCTGTTGCGTTCAGCATGCTTGTGAGATACACTACATATTGAGGACAGAGTACTAAATGGATAGATGCTATATATAACATCAACTGGTGGTTTTGAGCTCATTACAACATTTGTGTCTTACATGGTGTATCAGTAAACACCCTGCATTCTCAGCACAGCACTGCTAATTGATTTTGGCATAAAGTGTGCCCTATATTTCTGTCCACTGGCGTGGGGTATTAGTATTGTGATTGTTTGATTAACGATGCTTAACAAACCTGACAGCAGTCAACAGATGGGCACTTCCCCTCCCAAAGCCCCCCAGCTGATCTGAGATGGTGTCAGTGGTCAAACACCATCCATCAACTCAAGAACTGGTTAGAAAGAGCCACCAGCTCTTCAGACGCATCAACATATGGTGTCTTGTTTCTCACTCAGTGGAGAGTATTTAAGGTCACTTAACTCACATTAAATTACTACATCGTTATAGTAACACACTTGACTATAATCTATCAAGAATGACAAATCCAAACAAATGTTTAAGGGGAGTTTCATGGTCAAATCACACTTGGTTATACGATATCATTTATTAGTATTTTTCCATTTTTGGGGGTACAATACTAGATCAATTAAACAAACATTACATGAAGGTACCTCCAGATAGCAGCACTGTTCAATAAAAACTGTCTGAAATTAATTAATTTATTCCGCACGGAAGAAATAATGTAAAACGTGCTAGCATTGAACACATGCAACAAGAGATTAAAAGCATCATGTGGATATAATTATTGCTTTGCACTTATATTACCATGAAATACATCTATTTTATTTCTTAATAAAATTATAAAAACAACACTATACACAAAGGTAGCTATGGTAGCATAGCACGTAGTAATATAAAATTACTTTTTTATTTAAATATTGTAGTCAAGCAAAATTATTCATTATTGTAGTACAGCTCAAATCATGCAGAGTACGTTTTTAATTGTTTGGTTTTCTTCTTGAGAAACAAATGACCTATAATCTAGGTTCTTCAAAAAATAAACCAAGAACAGACTACATATCAGTGATGATGTGAATTTATTGTGAAACCACGAATATGAATAACAGGTGTCAATATTAAATCAAACATTCATGTAGAAAAAACAGAGTGCCCAATATTTTCAGTCCAGCACTGCACCCATGTTTTTATAAACACTGTAAATCTGAACACCAGAGTGCAAGCACGTATTGTATAGAATTAAACCAGCACCAAAGCACTGAAAGCTATGGCTGTATATGACACATGACAGGTCAGCATCATGTATACAATATATATATATATATAAGCAACGGACACGGCTGTAGATCTTATCGCTTTCCTTGCTTCATTTGAGGTTTCCGTCCTTTGCCTTTGGGACCCTTTCCCTTTCCACCAGCCTTTCCTTTTCCTTTACCAGACATATTCCCCCTCCGCCCCTTCTTTCCAAAGTCTTTCCTTTTATTTTGTCTCGATTCCATATCCTCTTCCCTCATTTGCTTATTCACAGCTTTGGTGATGTCGAGTCGTGGCTTCTTACTGTCCATCACTTTCAGTAAATCCAGCTGTTTTTGTTTCTCGCTACTAAAGTCGCCAATAAGAGGCTGGAACTTTCTCTTCTTCCCTGTATTTTTAGGCGTTTTCTCCTTGGGCAGGTTATCCTGGAATTTACCAACAGAGGCCGTGGATCTCTTGGCGATACTGACAGCTTGTCCCAGCTCTGCTTTGGACTGCTGAGGCGTGGGTGCGAGTCCCATGCCTGGCACCTTGATCTTCTGAGCTCTGGCGACGTTCTTGAGTCTGTTGTACTCATTCCTGGCCACTCGCTCCTTCTTGGCTTTATTCCTCTTAGCAAACTGGTCCTCGTTGGGATCTGCAGTCTGCGGGACCTCTATCAGCCACTCCTTGGTATCATCCTTGGCACGTTTGTATCCCCATCGCCTCCTCCATTCCTTATGGACTTCATCCCAGACCAAGTTGGTCTTCTTTTTCTTCTGAATGCCTTTCAGCTTGGCAAACTGTTCCCATTTTGTAGGAGGCTTTTGTTTTGGAGCAGGCTTTTCCCTGGGTAATACAGTGGTAGGATCTGGTAGCTTGGCGACGATTACTTCTTCAACCCTTTCTGTTGGAAGTTTCCATATTTCATTGATGAGGAGTTGAGTGTTATCTCTAGCCAACGAGCGGAGAAAGTCTTCCCGTTTGTTGTCTTTAAATTCCCGAGTATCTATCCGGTTCTTATCAAACGCAAGCAAATTACCCGGATCAAATTCAAGGTCTAAATCTTTGCTTACTGTAATTCCTTTTAGCTTTTCAGCCTCGTCTTTCTCGGCTTTAGCAAGCACGTCTTCTATGCTGCACGAAGCCATTTTGGTTCTAATGACACAACGTGGTTTCCCCACATGTGCTGTTGAAAGCGGAAGTATTTTATTTCAAAATAAAAGACCTGCAAACTTCCTTAAAAAATAAAAAACCCGGAAAGATTTAAGCATATAATAAAAAATATAATATGTTTTAAGCTTAAAGTTTCAGGAAGTCGATTATATCTAATATAATAGTGTTGATGTATTATTATGACACAATAAAGTAGTCTACTAAAACTTCGGCGGTAGGAAGGAGTACCGACGCAGTTGCGGGACGTCCCATCGGCTCTGTGGCGCAATGGATAGCGCATTGGACTTCTAGATTGATGAGTGAGGTCATTCAAAGGTTGTGGGTTCGAGTCCCACCAGAGTCGAAGCTTTTGTTTTTACAAACGATGAAAATGGCCAGATGCTGGAGTTAACCTTTTGAGTGTTCAGAGATACGATTCAACCAAACACGGTTCAGTGATTCACTCCGAGAATGTGTGAATCTTATAGATGAACTGAACATGTGTTTTAAAGCGATGGAGCGTTACATGCGATGCTTACGATCAAATATTAAACGTATACTAATACATATATCACTTCTATGGAAATATGTTGGGATTGATTAACGTTTTTTTGAAGAACAATAACATGCGCAGAGGTAGTAGATCCTCAAAATGGTTACATTTTTACAGATTAACAACTAATTGTAAAAATGTTATTTTTAATAAAGACGAATGTAAACTTGTTTCATGTTATTTAGTGTTATTATTTGTTATTTAGTATTATTTTTAGTTCATATTCACATGTGTTTTAATGTCGTGTATATTTTTGTGTGTATAATGATTATGACTTTGTGTCAAAAGAAAATCTAATATGTTCCATTATTTTTGGCTACTGCATGAAAAAAAAAAATCTTGGTAAATAACAAATTCTATCACAAATGCAGTATTATTTTCCAATTAAAATAAAAGTGATTCCAAATATAGTGATTTCTAACTGTAATAAAAAAAAAATCTAAACGTTTTTACAATACTAAAAGTCGAAAATCTTCTTAAAGTAATTTGTGGTCTGGAAACAAAAGTGAATCAGGTTTGTCTGAACTGGTTCAGATTGGACGGCTGCTGATGTCGTCATATCCGCTGCTCGAGTTTCCCCGGGAAGGCGCTTTGGCGCGGAATCAGTTGTTTTGGCTAGGCGCTACTGAAGACGACAGAAATTTTACCTCATATCAGGCACTAGTTTATATTAATGGCTCCTGTCTCAAATCCTGATAAAGACATGGACGGTGGAGATTGTGGTAAGCGTGTTTACATCGCTTAGTGTTTATTAGCTTACAGAATATTAACGCAATTACTTCAGACAGGCAGCTTATTGGAAGCCTGTACCGAAGGCGCTAATTTAATACGCAATATAGTGAAGTGATATACCTGCACCTCTCTAAAATATGTGTTTATGGAAATAAATGAATGTGTAGTATGCTGTTGTTGATTAATTTTTACCCTTCAGTCTTTGAATGTATAAATTCATTGAACATAAGGCGTCAACAATGACAATGACACTGGATGTTTCACGTTATAAACGTTAGGCTTTCATAGCTGACACATAAATAACGTTACTTATTTAAATGATCTGTTTGTAACTTCGTGTATGTAATAAGACTCATCTACAGACTTGTTTTACATTGTTTTTAAATAAATACGCTTAATAAAAATGTGTAACTTGGTCTTTCTAAGTTATTGTTAGAGTAATAACAATAGTAGAATCAGTGGTTTATTGTTTGGGTTTCGAAGTAAAATATTTAACTAATTATTGGTTTAATTTGTCTTTTATAATGTGTGTGTGTGTATATATATATATAATACTACTGCTAATAATAAAATTATACAGTGTATGTGATGTAACTCCATCCATTTTAATGTCATATGGCACTCTAGACTTGTCATTTTACAGTTTTCTATATAATATGGTAAAAAAATAATGAAGTTTGATTTTACTGAAACACATTTTTTTGTACTATAGACACGACCGACACATGTGGCATTGCCACTTCACGTTCCAGGCGGGAAAAAAAAGAGAAAGTGGGACGCAAGTCAGCTTTAGAGCAACTTAAACGAGCCAAGAAGGGAGAGAAGGTTAAATATGAGGTGAGTTGCATGCCAGCTTTTGTGTTTTCTCAATGTACACGTCTTCAGTGTTGTTCCAGTACTTTGACGTTGTGTTGTGATCAGGTGGAGGAGTTCACCAGCGTCTACGAGGAGGTGGATGAAGAGCAGTACTCGAAAATGGTGCGGGAGAGACAGGATGATGATTGGATCATTGATGATGGTCAGTCAAATTTTCATACTTCTGCTGACCTCAGTTATTAAACGGGCACCAGCTGAATGTCTGTTGTCTTTGACAGATGGGACAGGGTATGTGGAGGATGGCAGAGAAATCTTTGATGAAGATTTGGATGATGACGCATTGGAGAAGGCTTCTAAAAGTAATTTTTTTATTTTCTGTCATTTTGAAATATTAAGCATTTTTGCCTGAATTTACCAGTTGTTTTCGCTCTCTTTTTTATCTGTTAACAGGTAAACAAGGTGGAAAGGGAGGGGATTCGAAAAAGAATGTGAAAAAAGTGTCTGTCAGCAAACCCAACAGCATTAAAAGCATGTTCATGAATAGCAATGTGAAAAAACCTAATGAGGTATGAGTGACATTGCCACTTTGTTCCAAGTAGGCCTTTATGTAAATGTTTAATTCAAAGATGAATTAAATGAACCTGCACTTTAATATGAAGGAATGTTCTGTCATTATTTGGCAGGTATAATAGAATTGTTTTTACCATATTTGCGTTATAGAAACATGTGGATTTGTCTCAAGATGATCTGCTGGGAGATATTCTGCAGGACCTGCATTCTGAGGTAAATGTTTATGACTTTTTCTATCAAATCATTACCTGTCTACTTTTAATTCAGGCATCTTGTATGTGCTTTCTATCCACAGTGTTTGTACTACAACTAGTGCTGTCAAATGATTAATAGCAATTACTCACAAAATACAGGTTTTTGTTTACATAATATATATATGTATACTGTGTATATTTATGCGTATATAAATGCACACATACAGTGTATACATTTAGATTTATATCCTTAAATTTTATGTTTTATATATTTTATATTACTTAAAAAATATATAAATATATAACATTTTTCCCAAATATATACATAATATGTATACACTGTACACACACACACACACAAATAATGTAAACAAAAACGTTTATTTTGGATGAGATTAATCGTTTTACAGTACTAATTACAGTATATCAGTCACTGCAGTCATATGACCTCATGATCATTTGAATGTTTCACAGAAACCAGTTTTGCTCACTCCACCACCAGTCATTACTTTGAAGAAGAAAAAAGCACTGGGATCCCCTATGAATCCATTTTCAGTCAAACCACAGGCGCCGAAGGTAGTCATAAATTGCAGTAATATTTTAAAATATTACTAATTTTTCTGTGTTTGTGATAGTGAAAATCAGAGACTTTTTTTATCTTTTAAATAGTAGTGTACATAAGTTAATTTAGACTTCTTTACGTGGTGTTGAATTAGTGATTCACTATCAAAACTCTTTGTTTATCTATCAGGAGTCACCTGGAATCCAAATGTCGAAGCCCAGACCTGTAGTGACGCGGGTTCCTCCAGCTGACCCTTCACCCAGGGCTTCTGCTCGCATTCAACCAAGTAAACCAGCTGCTACACAGATGAAGAAGCCCCAGGAAGAGGAGCCTGAAGGTATATCTGCCCTCCTTCCTTCCTGCACACTTTGGGTGCAGTTTTTTTTTAAAATGTGTTAATGAAAAAAAGTGTTATTAAATGTAAATTTATATTTGTGTTTAGAAGAGGCGATTGAGTTTGATGAAATGGACTTTGATGAGCCCATGGAGTCAGAGAATGTTGAGGAGGAGCCATTGAATGTGGAGGCGGAGCTTGATACCACATCCACTGTTAAAGTTGAGCCCAAGACTGAGCCACAGGATGAGATGTTAATGTATGTCTGCAGAATACATTCTTTGAATAAAGAATAGTTAATATTTGCACTGGTGTGCCAGTCTATCTACAAAGTGTTGCAGACCTTTTTTAGATTAGAGAAGGTTGTTTTCTGCCATAATCATCTAGTTTGTGCTCCTCAGATCCGGATTGGGTGGGGGCATGGGCTGGGGGAAGATTGAGGAGGGCGAACCCATCGAGGCTCCTGTGGAAGTGCAGGTGGACTCCAGCCAACTCCCACTGGTGGAGGGACTTGACGGAGATATGGTCTTCCGCTTCTACTGGTTGGATGCTTTTGAAGACCAGTACAACCAACCTGGTGAGCATGTCCTTCATGATTTTGCATAATACATGCGCATACAAATCCATTCTAATGGTTTAGCTCTTTTGTCAACCATAATTGATGGTTATATAATCACTTTAAGTTTTCCTTCTTATTCCTGTTAATTGCAATAATTCGATAACCGTAAAAGTGGTGCTGTACAGATTATGTGTGATTTCGTCTGCAGGTGTGGTGTACCTATTTGGAAAAGTCTGGATTGAGTCAGCTAAAGCACATGTCAGCTGTTGTGTTGCTGTGAAAAACATTGAGAGGACGATGTATTTTCTTCCCAGAGAACATGTAATACCACTCTTTAGTTGATGTGCATATACATAACATGCACGTTTTAAATTACTTTTTTTAAAATTGTGTTGCTGTGATTTTAGAAAGTAAATCTGGCAACTGGTGAGCAGACAGACACTCCAGTAGGAATGATGGATGTGTATCAGGAGTTCAACAGTCTGTCTGAGAAGTTCAAAATCATGAAATTTAAGTCCAAGGTAATTGCTAATACCCATAACCTCTGTTTTCTGTGCCTTTGGTGCTACAAATATGAAGTTATAAACTACTTCCCCCTGTTCCAACAGCCAGTGACAAAGGACTACGCCTTTGAAATCCCAGATATACCCTCACAGTGCGAGTACCTTGAAGTCAAATACTCTGTGAGTAGACATCTCTCACGTGTTTACTCAGAGTCCTGTCTATTTTAGAGAAACTTCCTGGAATCGAAGACATTTTTTGATGTGTATATTGTGCTTCTGTAGGCTGAACTTCCTCCTTTGCCATCTGAGCTGAAAGGTTCTACATTTTCCCATGTGTTTGGAACCAACACCTCTAGTTTAGAACACTTCCTCCTTAACAGGAAGATCCGGGGGCCTTGCTGGCTTGATGTGAAGACCCCTCGTGAGTCTTTCTTTAAAAAATTGAAAAACATACCATTGCTCTGTATTTCCAGATGCTTTAATTATTCACTGTGTCCACTCTCACTGTACCCTTTAGAGTTGAGCAACCAGCCTATTAGCTGGTCTAAGGTGGAGGCTGTTGCACAGAAGATTGACCTGATCTCCGTAGTTAAAGATCTGTTGCCGCCTCCTCTGGTGGTCATGTCTATAAGCCTCAAGACTGTGCAGAACCCAAAGACCCACCAGAATGAGGTAAAATCTGGGTATGATACCTCTGACCTGTCTGCAGGCCTCTGATGACTGATTATTAAATCATTCCCCATTAAGTCGTAGCTCAGATGCAATATGACTTTAAAGGAGTTCATTTTCACTGTCTTTGCTTGTGTCTTGCCCTGAGCAGATTGTTTCCCTTGCTGCCCTCATTCATCATAAATTTCCTCTGGACAAAGCTCCACCACGGCCCCCTTTTCACACCCATTTCTGTGGTAAGTTCCATCGCTCTGCATTTTAATATGCATGTGAGGTTAATACCCTCAACATTCAAAGTTCAGAACTGTCTTGTTTTAAATGTTATAACACATTCTGGTCGTTTGACTCAGTAGAGATTATTTCATGTATCTATGAGTTAAGAGTTTTTCCCCCTCAGACATTTTTGGGACTACATTTTTGTGACAATATGTGTGCACAAACATACTATTAACAGACAGCAAATGTATGTGACATGACAAACAGACTTCATCAAATAAACTACAGTTGAAAGGGATGCCAAAAGACCAAATAGTCTAAATTTGAAAATGAATGGAGGTTTGAAAAAGTGGAGATTTCGCTGCTGTTACCTATTGATATTGAATCATTGCAGCATAAAAAATGTATTGTTTCATCAGAAAAATGAAAGTCTATTCAAGTAAAATTAATACACCTTTTTGAAAACCTTCTACAGTAATATTTGTTTTGATGTTTTATTAGAAAAAGAATAGACTTGTTTTTGTAGATTTCATATAACTATATATTTAAATTTGGTTTCTCAAATATTGATAGTTTCTTGCATTACACTGGTTTTGCTATATTTCATGACATGTATGGTTTGAAATTTTTAAAGATTTTTTTTTTTTTTTTTTAAAGTATAGTAATAATATGGTAACAAACTTTGAAATGTTTGCGTATTCAATCATTAAACAGAAGTTGTTCATCAGATAAAATGTTTTATGACTAAAGAAAATCACTCAAAATTGACTGACCAAGAATGCATTTTTTTTTCATGCATTATAAGGGTCAATTAAAACAGAGAGTGATTTTATTAAAACCACAGCTTGTTTTTGGCATGTATAACTAATTATTTTCTTTTGCAGTGGTGAGCAAGCCCAACGACTGTATCTTTCCATATGACTTTAAAGATGCGGTTAGAAAAAAGGTATTTTGTTCTTATCCTTCAGATGAAGCTTGCTTTGTTTTGGAATTATGTATGAATTTCATTGTTTTTGTCTGTTGATTTGACTCAGAACGGTATAGTAGAGATTGCTGGTACAGAGCGTGCACTTCTGGGGTTCTTCTTGGCCAAGATGCACAAGATTGATCCAGATGTCTTGGTGGTGAGTTCAAATGCTGGCATTCACCTGTTGTGTTGCTGATGCACTGAATTGATTTTTTTCTAATTCAACCACATCTTCCTTTTGATGCTGTAGGGCCATGACATCTTTGGATTTGACCTTGAAGTGCTCCTGCAGAGAATCAATGTGTGCAAAGTGCCTCACTGGTCAAAGATCGGCCGTCTAAGAAGAGCCAACATGCCCAAACTGGGGGTGCGAAAAATTTTACAAAGACTGGAAGTCATGAGATTGTTTTTTGTTTTTAAATAATGTTTTAATTCATTTGTGCATATTATTTTTTTTTAGGGTCGCAGTGGCTTTGCTGAGAAGAGTGCCACTTGTGGACGCCTGGTTTGTGATGTTGAGATCTCTGCCAAAGAGCTGATTCGCTGTAAGAGTTATCACCTGACTGAGCTGGCTGCCCAGATCCTGAAGACAGAGAGGGTGGTGGTGCCACCAGAGAACATCAGGAACTTCTACAGGTTAGTTGGCATTCTGTGTGGTTACACTTGAGTTATTGCTTCAGATCCTCATCCAGAATGTTTGCAGCAGTATTTAACTTTTTCTTTCTCTCTTTTTTCCATAGTGATTCCCCGCACTTACTTTACCTTTTGGAGCTTACCTGGATGGATGCCAAGCTAATTCTGCAAATCATGTGTGAACTGAATGTGTTGCCACTAGCATTACAGATCACTAACATTGCCGGTAACGTCATGGTAAGATACCTCAACAAACTACATCTAGGCAAAGCACATCCTTGCTTGGCACTTGTATTGTATTACTTGTATTAGTATAAAACACAAATGCTTAAAACGCATAATTAATTTACTAATGATGCGTACATGTCTTTTTCTCTTTTAATGCCTGTTCTTTCACAGTCTCGTACTCTGATGGGAGGACGCTCTGAGAGGAATGAATACCTACTTCTCCATGCTTTCCATGAGAAGAACTTCATTGTTCCAGACAAAAAATTCTTCAAGAAGCCACAGCAAGATCTGGTATCAGATTCCTTCATCCATTATTGCAGCTATCACACCGTTTAACCTTAATTGATACTATTCCTGAACCTTTGCTTATTTTTTTAATTCTATTTTCAGGGCGAGGATGAGAATATTGACTCAGGGAAGGGCAAGTCCAACAAAACAAGGAAGAAGGCAGCATATGCTGGAGGTCTGGTGCTGGACCCAAAAGTTGGTGAGTGACAATGTCCTTGTGCGTATCACTGGTTATATTTTATGTTTGTGCCTCCCAAATGATCTATTTTATCTTCT
The DNA here is from genome assembly GCA_032359235.1 of Enteromius mattozi. Classification (NCBI taxonomy): domain Eukaryota; kingdom Metazoa; phylum Chordata; class Actinopteri; order Cypriniformes; family Cyprinidae; genus Enteromius; species Enteromius mattozi. The sequence continues at coordinate 21,255 of JAUMHE010048154.1, forward strand.
TCCATCAGGTTTTTATGATAAATTCATTCTCCTGTTGGACTTCAACAGTTTGTACCCCTCCATCATCCAGGAGTTCAACATCTGCTTTACTACTGTTGAGAGAGGAGCGACCAATGCACACAAGAAATCTGAGGTGCATTGGGGTTGGTCAGCTTTGCCTGCATGGGTATGATTATGTATATTGACCATACCCTAAACTACTTCCATGATTACAGGAGGATGACGATGAGATTCCTGAGTTGCCAGATCAGAGTCTGGAGATGGGCATTCTTCCCAAAGAAATTCGAAAACTGGTAGAGCGCCGACGACAGGTCAAACAGCTTATGAAGCAAGCGGACCTCAACCCTGACGTGTACTTGCAAGTAAGTA
>JAUMHE010048387.1:8216-21563 GCA_032359235.1 Enteromius mattozi
AACATTGATTCAGATCACTTTTAACTAAATTAATAAATAAATAGCTGACTGCAGCTTTAAGTGAAGTGTTCGCTCATCCTACTCTGGATCTCTCTGGTTGGTGGTTTGGTAAAATCTCTGTGTGAAAATTGTTTATTAAATATATATTACTGAATGCAAATTGTTACAATGTTTCATCAATAATGTTTTAACATGCCTTTCAAAAAATCTGTCTTATAAATGAAGGATGAAAGACTTAAAATATTGTCTACTTCTATTGTCACTCCTATTTTTGGTTTTCATTTATATTCTTTAGAAATCATTATAGAGATTATTAAAAAAATATATATTACTGAATGCAAATCAAACTAGTCATTAAGTTTTTGAAATTGGTTTTGTAACCCCATCATTCTGTAACACAGAAGACTTGAGATATTCAGTCACCCGAATAGAACAAATGCCTTTTCGAGTATATAATGAATATATAATGGAGTTAAGATACACATTCACTCACTTAAATCATCTAATGTACTGTCTTCTGTTTTTGGCTTTGATGTGTGTTTGGAACTGACTAGAAAAGAAGAATAGACACAGGGAAAAATGTTACAATGGCATGAGCTTATGGTATGAATCGTGACTCAACAGTTGTACAATGTCGATTACATAAGAAATAGGTTTGGTCAAAAAAACAAAAAACTGTGTTTTGCCAATTTTTAAGTGTTAAAATACTGGCTTCTCTAATTGGCACAGATAGGTTCTCAGCATTAAAGAAGAACAGACCACATACTGTTAAAAGAGAACATTTCACTAAGCCTCCATTATAAATACTGGCTTATACTTTCAGTTACTGCATGACTTACAGTCAATAGGATCGTCTTTGCTCTGTCTCTTAGCTTTCACATCAACGTCAGTGTTCTCTGCCATCATGTCTGTATTCTTTAGCTGTGGGAGGTTTGTGATTGAGCTCCTTTGAAAATTTCTGTTTTGAAACAATGTGTATTGTGAGAGGTACTGTACAATAAATTTGACTTAATTTTTGATCTTATCAAAGATTTTTTTAAAATGTATGGTTATTAACATGTAGCTTTGTAATAACTATAACGTACAACAGATTAATATTAGCTAACAATAGTGAATTTAAATTTAATCACTTCCATATGTTCTCATTGCCTTTTAATTTACTGTATATCAAAAGTTAGTCAAAACATAAAACTATAGCTATTACTGTTACTATACGAGTACTCAGACAAATTTATACAAGTCTTCACATTTAGCACAATATTTTACATATGAAAGGTTTTTGTAAGTAAAATTAATATTAAATGTCTTACCTGACTTTTATGGCACAATTCTTATCGCTGTTGTGAGTGCACAGGTGTTACTTTGACTGAAGTAAACAACAAGAAGGAAAAAAAAACCCTGACTGAACTTCCTTCTCATAAATGACATGACCATAGGCTACTCGTTTAGCAGGAAGTTTCAAGTTTCAATCTATTCAAGCACATTATTTAAATGTAAAATCAGGTGACCTAAAATATGCTTCATTTAAATTAGAAGTCAATAATATTGTAATATGACCAAATAGAATATTTCAGAATATTGTAATATGACCAAATGAACCTGATTACATTAACTTACAATAAAAATAAGTACATGTATGATGAAGAGGAAATTCAATTTTTTTTAATTTTTTTTTTGTTTAATCTTTAGCCTTAATTTGTATTTCTCTATGCTTTGAGTTTACTTTTATGAACATTTCCAGCTGTTACTACTGTCATCCTCTTCATATTATCCACCTCTGTGACCTGGATGCCTTCTTCATTGTCTTTATCTGAGGTAATGCCTTTGTTGCCATATTTGATATTATTGTAAATTTATACAGCTTTGTTTAAAAAAACGTTGGTAAGAAAAGTCTTGATTTTTGTGAACATACACTCTTAAATAAAAAGGTGCTTCACGATGCCGTAGAAGAACCTTTTTGTCTAAATGGTTCCATAAAGAACCTTTAACATCTGCAGAATTTTCTGTTTTACAAAAGGTTCTTTCTGGGAAAATAAGGTTCTTTAGATTAAAATAAGGTAAGAACGAGATGGTTCTTTAAAGAACCTTTGACTAAATGGTTCTTTGTGGAACCAAAAATGGTTCTTCTACGGCATTACTGTGAATGACCTTTTGAAGCACCTTTATTTTTTTAAGAATGTATAATAAATCAAATCAAATAATTTCTGAATACAATAATTTCATTCAAATAATTAAACGGCTTCTGTAAGGTTTACTTCCCTCTGATTGCAAAGCATTATTTAAAGTGCAACTGCCCCCTCTGCTGGCTACAGTAAATACCTCCATTTATAACACACAACACAGGTGTCTTCCACAAATATGAACCCTCTTCAACAACGATCGTATGATTTCGAGAAAAAATGAATTGCCTGTGCATTTTTTTGAAGTATATCCTGAGTCAGTTGAATGGATAGAGTTGATAAGATTTATTCCTTCCAGGTGCTGTGAAGGAAAAGTGTTCAGATCAATCTTTTTCTTCTTCATTTCAAATTAAGAGTAGTAAATTAAAAATGTATGAAACTCATGCAGGAGCTTACGTTGTTCAGCCTACACTTGATACTCGACAAATAGTGTCTCATTTGAATACTCACACACATCATCAGATGCTCTGTCTTCCCATCCTGCACAGAATTTCTTCTGTCTTTGTTTCTTATTAATATTCTATATGTGGAAAATTTTGCTTACTACATTCAGTACATTTTTTTAATCTTTTTTAATTATTTAACTTTTTTTTTTTTTTTTTTTTTTTGACTTGCTGGATGGACAGTCTATAAAAAAACATTCATTTAGAAACATGAATATATTTATGTCTACTGACTCTTATTAAAGTGTTAAAATGAACACTTTCAATGTTAAATTTGGTACAAAGCACAGTGAAAATGAGCAAGAACTTATATATAGTGTTTAGCTTATGTTTATAGAGGTAAAAAAAAATTAAAAATAAATAAATAAATCTTATCTATCACTCCTGTCTTTGCTTTTCACATTATCTGAAAACATATTTTGATTGTTGTTGTTAAAAATATTGATACTGATTTGAAAATATTTCTGAATCCAAATTATGTATATGATATATGTATGATGTTTTAAAAAACGCTTTTTCAAAATATTCTCTCAATGTGACGATGAGTCAGAGTCGTGCGGATCCAAGTGCGTACTACTTTATTAACATAGACAAACACAGAGTGGAATCAGGCAGGGTCGGTACATGGTGAACAGAAACATCCAAGGCAAAGGCAATAGAATAGTCCAAGAGCGTAGCGGTGGTCATACGATCGGCGAACGTAATCCAAGGGGCGAGGCCAGAGCGAGAGTCCGGGGGCAGGCTAGGTCGGGAACGATAAACACGGAGCGAAAAACACAGGGAAACATAGAGGGCTTACAAAGGGGAGAACACAAGGTATATCCACAACAATGATCAGCGAACAGTGAAACACAGACAAGTCCTTAAATACAAGTGAGTACAAAACCATGGGGTGGAGGAAACAATGGGTAACCAAGACAACCAACAAGGGAGCAGACAAATGTTCATAATAAGAGTCCTGAACAGATAACGGAAAGACAGACAAACGAAAAACATAGTCTGGGCTGGAGTGCCCTCTGGAGGCTTCCGCGGGGAACTCCAGTGACCCTCGTGACACTCAAGAACTTTCACTCACCACATGGAAAACCAAGCAACATACTGCTGTTTATTTAATAGCATTACATTTTGTAGTCATACACACCACACTCAAGTCTTGGATAACAAAATACATACAAGACTTAAATATATCAAGGTTTACTGTTATGTATATAGTGCATGACTCACTGTCTAAAAGAGTGTCTTTGCTCTGTCTGAGCTTTTCTGTCATTGACATTAGTGTTTTCTGCCATTATGTCCACATTGTTTAGCTCTGTTATTCAGCTCCTTTGGTGATTTCTGTTTTGAAAAAATGTGTGTGTGAACGATACAAATACATTTGACTTGACTTGAGAGTTTTGTATCTGATATCTTAAAGCAGTGCAAATTGACACCGCAATATTCAATTCTGTTTTTATAAATTATGGATTATATATATATGAAAAATACAATGTGTTAACATAAATGTATTGGTTGTATATAAAATTAAGCATACATTTGACATCTGTCTGTTCATAATTAAAGATAGAGAGTAGGACCTTAAAATTTTGAACAACACATGAGGATTCTATCTAATATATTGTAGCTATGACTCTATGAAATAGTGCTGGTTTCGTGCTGTTGAAATCTGAGCCAGTGCTGGGCTGGTGTTTGGCAGGGAACTGCAAACCTCAGACTACTGCACCGTGTTTCTGAAACGACATCTAAAGGATGTTTTGACTGACTCCATATAACCTTTCCATAAATTAACAGTACAGTTGGGTACCCAACACTGAACAAAAATAAAAAAATACATAAAAAATTACAGACTCATTCCAGTGTTTAGGTAGAAAAAAAAAAAAATTTGATTCTGTAATGAAATTAAGCATAAGTTCCTAAGTGTAGTTTTTAGGGGAAGTTACCGGTAATCTAGTTGTAATTTAAAGTACTTTGGGGTACGTTAAGGTAAAAAAAACTACCTGTTACAACTAATCAGGTGCTCAAAGACAAAATGATACTATTGCTCAAATTTGGTCCAATACTTGACGAAATAAAAGGAAATTGTATTTGATAGGCAGTGCAATATAAAACGTCTTACCTGATTTTTATTGCACAATTTTCATTACTGTTCTAAGTAGAAACGTTTCACTTGATTTGGACTGAGTTAATAAAGAAGAAAATGCAAAAAGAAAAAAATCCATCACATGACTGAAAAAACAGGCTCAACAGGAAGTAAAACATCAAAGCAAATAAGTCCACAAAAAAGTTTCTAAAAGTGCTCCTATTATGGAAAATTACCTTTCATGCATTGTGTAACACAACTCTAAGTGAATGAAAACATCCTAAATCTAAAAGTGCATTGTGTATAAAGTTAATGTCTCTCAAAAAAATAGTTTTTTTTTCGTTTTTAAAAGGAATCCCAAGCCATTTTATGTTGACGTCAAAATTAAATATTAGCATATTGCCTGCCTACTTGTTTTCACATTGGTCTGAATGAAAATGCTAATTCATTCTTTACCACAAGGTTTCCCCGGTAACGATGTATGCTCTCAAAGGCTGCTATAGCAGGCATTACAGGCATGATGAAAGTGAGATGAGACCAATCAAACTAATTACTGCAGATTAGCATCACGCAAAGGAGAGATTTGGAAGAATGAATCGTTGAGTGAATCGTTTGAGAGTCGTTGAGCAAATAGGTAAAAAATGTAATGCATATTATACGACAATGAGACATGCATGCATGTCAACCTGTTGTTGGGGACTCCCAAAACCAAAATATGAACCTTTCATTACCTATAATAGGGGCACTTTAAGATGACAAATTTACTCTTAGGTGCACTTCCAGCCAAGTGTGGTAGTTATAATGCCTTAGAATAAAGATTTAGATAAAATCAGACATTTAATTTGAACAATTCCAAAGTTTTGACATTGTTTAAAGAAGAAAGAAAGGGAAATCTTTTTGATTTGTGGTCTCACTTTGCGTATAAATGATTCATTTGCTCTCAATCCACAATGCTAAACATTCTTAAATGCAATGAAATTTGTAAGGCTTGAAAAAAGTCATTGTGGAAACATCATGGAATTCATTGGTCAAAGTTGAGAGAACATCTACAGTCTCAAGTTCCTAAATGAGGCCTGCCATAACATGAGAAAATGGAAGAACATTACAAGCAAGGCAATGTTTTATTTTCTGTGTAAAAGAAATTTGTGTTTAAACATGTGTAAGTTTAAAAGCAATTGTTTATTAAAGGCCTTGTCTGCATATTAATGGTCATAATCACAGTTTTCTCAGTCCTCACCACTGGTCTTATTCAGAGCTAAAGCTTCATTCTCATCCTCAGAGTGCTGCTCACTAACTGAGATGTCCTCGCAGTAGGCGTATCTTGATTTAAACTCATCATATCCTTACAGATAAAGAGTTACAGGTTTCTGAGGTTTTCTCCTGTCTTACTCAAAGGGAAACATATTTAAACATGCTCGGATAAGGATTCATAATAGTAGATGAGGAATTAAACAGTGTGAACTTGTACGTGTTTGTGTTCAGATCACTTTTGGTTTGTGGGTGTTCTCTCATCCCATACTTCTCTGTATTAGCGTTCTCTGTCAGAAATGAGAAAATGCATTTTCACAGCAGAGGAATTAATTGGGGAAAAAATGTAGAAAAAAGAATCATTTTGGAATCAGATCAATATTAAATCACAGTACTTGTAGCACCAAAATTTGTAAAAAAAAAAAAAAAAAATTATAATAATAATAAAAAATCGCAATACATATAGTATCGGCACCCAAGTATTGTGATAGTATCGAATCGAGAGGTAGGTGTATCGTCCCATCCCTTTGTGACACTGGCTCCCTATACAGTCATTTTCACTCAGGCTACTGGAAGACACACAAAGACTTGATTAAATAGTTAATGTAATATTTAGCCTACTACTTTCAACAACAACAACAACAACAGAAATACAAGCAAAGGAAAAACTCTCAGGTTCTCACGTGACCAATATATCCTATCTAATCCAGTTGGTCTCGGCCTATTTTATCATCCTCCACAAGGGGGCACAGGGACTTACTCTCCCCCCTCTACACTGTCCCAGTCTGGCGTACCAAAACAAATCATCCATCCCTCCGTGCAATGCGATCCCACACCGCCTTCCGGCTTTCTCAGCAAGTTTGTGTGAGCCAGCCCGTGATAGTGTTCATAGAAAGACTGAAGTTTATCCGGGGGTACAGGTGTGAGGAATGGTGTCCCGGTGCGATTCACACAGGATAGAGCACCTAAATAACGAGCGACTCACTGGCGGCGGAACCGAGCGTTAACCCGCGATCAACAGGACGCTCGCTCCGGTCTGCCCCGAGAGACAGCAGCGAGGTTTGGTTGAGCTCAGATCCCAAACGGCTCAGGCACAGGTGGGACAGACAGACGACTGCTTGAAGTTGACGAAAAGGTGCGTAAAGTGAAGTGTTGCGCTTCTGTTTGTGTTTGTGCTTCACCTGCTTTATGTCACGTTGCTTTTGTTGATCTCCGGAGTAATGGGAATAATGAAGCAGGCTAGTCAAATCAGCTAACAAAGAAACTCACGCGCGAGCTATTTACGTGTGTTAAGATTACTAAATATACCATGGTAAGCATAATTCACGCTAAAATACCATAGTTACTTTACTGTATGTATTGTTACTGCAACAAAACTAAAGTTTTCTCAGGAAAAGTATAGTATTAGTATTAGCTTGTCAACAAAATAATGGCATAGAAGCTAAGTAAAAGCTTCTTACACAGTTAAAAAGGGACTATGACAGTCTATTAACAAATGTATTCCTAAATAATGTTGTTCCCGCTGCAACCGTGTATTATTGTATCTTAAGGGTCTTTGTGCTTTTATTTCACCGTTTTTTTATTTATTAGTATCATTGTTATTGTTTCCATATTAAGCATTGTTTTACTGTAGCTGTTTATTTGTGGTTGTTGTTAATCAAGTTTTTCTGCAGCCAGTCAAACTATAGCTCTTTTGTTATGGTCTGTGATTCTGCTCTTGGAAACATATTGTGACACTGTATGCATGTCTTACAAGTTTCTGAGTCAGCTTCCTTCTGTCTAAAAACATTTGCATACAGTACACGAGTTGGTCTTTTAAGGGGATGGTATCATCTAAAACTATTTAAATGTTTGGCGTCAGGGTTTTATTTATTTAAATCAACAAGCATGCGGTAAATTAATTTAAAGTAAATGTAAATACACTATTAATGTTACAAAATAATTATTTTTCAAACACTTTTTATTCATAAAATAATCCCAAAAACATCAAATAATTAAGCTGGACAACTCTCTTTAAGCATCAAATCAGCATATTGGAATTATTTCTGATATAATCATGTCACAATGAAAATGTAGCTTTATCATCTCTGGGATAGAAATTTTATGTATATAAAATAGATTTATTTATTTTTTTAATCATTTTTAAAATATTTCACAGCATTATTATTTTTACTATATTTTTGATTAAATAAACACAGCCTTGCTGAGCGGGGAGTGGTTGATAAAAATAAATTCAGTTAAAAATCTTCATTAATTCACCCAAATATGGCATATTTATATATCCTTTTACTTTTTGGTATTCACATATTTCTTTGTGAATTCCACTTTCCCAGTATTTTTTCCTAGCAGGTGTGCTTTAAATGGTTTTCTGCTGGTTATTTACACATAGAAATACGCTGAATGATGTCAGCAGTGTATTCAGGTGACGAGCTTCATGTGTGTGTACTGAAGCCAGTCGTGCTCATTCAGCGGTGCTGTTGCTCAGGTCGAGCATGGAAAGTATTTTCCTTCAGCAAAACTGGCTGAACCAGAGTGTCAGTTGTGCGCACACACACTGTAAAAGACAGGAAACACAGTGGCGTAAAAGCCTTCAGGGCAGTCAGTTGGTCCTTGCTGACTTGAGCTCTTGCCAGGTTAGTTGAAAGATGGTAAAACTAGACATAAAACTGGTACATTCTTTCTTAGTGCGTCAATCACCTGTGCTCACTACTGTTTTTAAAATGATTTTAAAATTGTGGCTTAAAATAATTTTATTTTAAAGGACACAGAAGTAATTTATGTGGCTTGTTTTTTTTTATTTTTTATAATTATCTAGGCTATAGCTCAGACATTTTCTTTGCAAAGTTGGGAAGAGGGTGAGGTTAAGAGGGTGAGGTTGTTGTTGTCCTGGAACCACTTGTATGTAAAAGTACTTAGAAATTTAAACTTAAGTAAAAAGTATAGTTACTCTGTAAGAATTATACAATGTAAGTCAAAGTGTCTTAAACATATCAGAGTACAAGATTATAATTTTTTTAAATTACTGAAATCAAGATAGTATACGGTTTTTGTTTCACACAAAAATAAGAATTTGCTGAATATGTACTCACCCTCAGGCCATCTAAGATATAGATTTGTAGTTTGTTTCTTCATCAGAACAGATTTGGAAAAATGTAGCTTTTCATTATTTACTCACAGTGGATCCTCCGCAGTAAATGGGTGCCATCAAGATGAAAGCCCTGGAAGCTAATTAAAAATATCACAATAATACACAATTAATCCACATGATTTAGTCCATCAGTGAATGTCTTGTTATAGTTAAGCATGTTTAAGCTGCGTGCTTGTAAGAAACATTCATCATTAAGGCATTTTAACTTTAATTTTTTCAAATCTGTTGATTGAAGAAACAAAGTCCTCTATGGATGAGTCATCTTGGATGGCCTGAGTATAGGTACATCAACAGCAAATTTTTGGGTAAACTATTCTTTTAAAGTACTGTAATGCAATTATATAATTGCATGTGACTATATAGTATCCTATCAGGCTGCACAATACACTGAATATTAAACTGAAACCATATCCTGAAATTGTTTTGACACTTGAAATACTGTCTTGTCTTTAAACTCAAGTCAAGTTTGTCTTTAACAGTGGTCATTTAACACAGTTACAATGTATTGCCTTAAGAATGAGATGTTTGAGTTTTGGTCAATTACTTCTTACTTGATTAATAATATCACGAGCTCAGTAAGAAAGTATGTAATAGATAAGATAAGATACATTTTGTCATGGTGTTCACTTGCGTACCTTGTACATTGATTATCCAAATGAAACTGAAAGGAGTAAAAAAGTGAGCTGGGTGGTTTACAGGTGATAGGCTATACCTCTCTCTTTCATCTACTTTCCAACACTTTTACATTTTTGTAAATAAAAATGAAATTTAACCAGATGTAATTGAGTAGTTTTTTTTTTTGTTGTTGTTTTTTTTTACAGTGGATGCTTGTAAATAATCTGCAAGCATTTTTTTTCTTTATCTCTGTGTATAGACATCCTAAAGCCATTAAATCTTTATGGTATTGAAGAACAGTAAATACCATTTGATAACTTCACAATGAGTATAATTATTGTGTGTGAACCCAGTTACTCTTTTATTTTGCCACTCCTAGTTGAATAGCAGGTTTAATATCCAGTCACTCATTACATGATCTGATTTTCACAGGAACTCTGGCAGCTTCTTCTTAAAAGACTTCTTAAAAGATAGATTCTTTGTTAATTTGTGCCCTTTGATGGACAGCTTATGTAGTGCCTGAGGATGGTTTTCTTGTTTATCTTTCCACTGGAATCTTGATTTGATTGAGTGATTTTTACAGCCTTTGGTTTATTTTCCTAGAGCTTGACTTTGTGGAGCTTGATGTGTTTTTAGTATTGATTTGATGGTGAAGGTCAGACCACGATTTTGAGACCACAACACTGAGGGAAAGTTTTGCACTCAGAGATTACAAGTTGAGTTCTGTATGAAAACTTATATAGTTGCACTGAAGTCTTTAATGCTGGTAAAATATCTAGTGCTTTGGTTTATAATGTAGTGGGCTATAGTTAATATATTGCAGTAGATAGAAATTTAATGACAGTGATTTCTTTTGGGAAAATAGTATGAAGAACTAAACGAACAAACAAAAAACTAAATATAATATATATATATATATATATATATATATACACACACACACACACATAAATACGTACATATGCATGTGTACCGAACAAATGCTTTTGTTTGGGATCAGTAAGGTTTTTAATATTTTTTTTAAAAATAAGTTTCTTATGCTCATCAAGGCTGCATTTATTTGATCAAACTTACAGAAAAGCAACGGTAATATTGTGAAATATCATTACAATTTAAAATAACAGGTTTCTATTTTAATATACTTTAAAATATAATTCCTGTCTGTGATGCAAAGCTGAGTTTCTCCAGTATAAATGTCACATGATTCTCTAGAAATCATTCTTATATATGCTGATTTATTAATAGAATTATCTATGTTGGCAACAGTTGTGTTGCCAGATATTTTTTGGAAACTGTGACTTTTTTCTTTTGATGAATAAAAAGTTAAAAAGAACAGCAATTATTCCAAAGTATAAATCTTTTCTAACAATATAAATCTTGATATATTTATATAATTAGCTAAAAATATAAATGTTATCACTTTTTATCAGTTTAACACATCCTTGCTCAATAAAAGTTATAATTTATTTTAAGAAAGAATACAAATTTAGTGTTCCCAAACCTTTATATTGTACTGTAGAGTGTTAGAAAGTATTTCTGTTTTTCTATTTATTAATTACATTAAATTAAATATCACAGTTTTTAAAGAAGAAAAGAAAAGCTGCACAACAGTTTCCAGTTTCTGTATTTTTGATCCGATAAATGCAACCTTGATAAGCATAAGAAACTTAAAGATCGCTCTGATCCCAAACTTTTGACCAGTGTATACATACTCACTGTATATAAAAAAATAAAAAAAGCTTTAGTCCTGTAGCGTTTGAGGCATATTGTTTGCTGTTACCAAGGAATCTTCAAAGTTTTGAGATTTGCAGTGTGCCTTAAGTGCTGCAAACTTTAATACGGAGGTGTGAAGAACTGTTTCAAAGTTTCTAGGTTAATTGCTAGATCATGTTTGTGTGTAAATGCATCTCCACGGGATTCCAAAAACGACTTCCCTAAACACTCTGGTTTTGAAGCTGTAGATATTAAACATTCCATCTGCAGAGGCGTTTCCTGTCAACAAGCGACTTGCCTGTCCATGCACTCAGACCAGGATCCTCCTCCTTTCCTTCCTTCGCAGTCGTTCTCCCGCTTTCTGTTGGTCGTCCCCCTCCTTCCATGTCACTACTCCTGTCCCCCTTGCGCAACCACACAGCTAAGATTTCACTACGGGAGACATATCAGATGTTTTGGTTTGCTTGGTAATCTGTAAATGTAGGTCAGTCGTGTTGGTAAATATCTGGCTTCGATCTTTATGCCTGCTTTCTGTGTGATCATTTGTTTGTAAAAGAGACTGATTGAGTCTAATTTGCATGTTGCAAAAATTGGGTAGATTTGGGATAGGTGTTTGTGTGCTTTGTGTCTCAACTCTTTTACTAATTTGACATTTCAGTCATGATATTAAACAGTTTCAACAAGCCGTACTATTGACAGTGTGTGTGTGCATGTGTGAAGACTTCAAAATTACAAAGGCACTGATACCTTAACTGTGCACAAGTAACGGTGTCTGACCATGCTGTGTTCCCTGCAACAGAGTCTGGCTCCGCCTTCTCTCCATATGATATGACATCACTCTGCGGTTACCACAGAAACCAGGGCTCCACTGCAGACGGTTGACAGCCAAGCAGGTGAGTTATTATTGTGGTGTTGGAAAACAGCAGACAAAGCACAATTTAATAACAGCACAGGGAAGCATGACAAACGCATGTGCAGTTACACAGGCATGTGAATGTGTTACGAAGCACGTTCGCTTTCTGTATAAAATGTGAGAGTGTTTGTGTGTGTGTTGTAAAAGTCTGTGTACCCATCTAAGTGTGAACACGTGGTTGTATTAGCGCGCTGCTTCCAAGAGCGACATGTGTATTGCATTAGCAAATATGGCTCTCTGGATCCTCCTGTGAATTCCTTTTGTTTGATATGTGTTTGCCTGTAGTAGCAGGATTTTTACGCACAGACCCGGTCTCAGTCTGGACTCTTAATTCAGCAAATTGATCCCTCCCTTCTGGGCAATGTCCAATCGTGCTGATTTAATACACCCGTACACACACGCACTCTCACGCCGTGATTAATGATGTGTCAGTAAAGCGTTCGATGTGCTTTTGTGAGCTCTGTATCTGCCAAGGCAAAGTCCAGAGCAGAGGAGAGGTTAGAGAGTATTTTTCTTCAGCTTCATAGACACACCCCACCACAACAACATTTCTGAGAACACTGTATTTGTTTGTGCTGTAAAATGATAGTGCGGAGATTCTGCTCAGCATGTTGGATTTTAGACTGGTCAGTGGTTTCAACTGACTACGGACTTTTCCCGCCAACTTATAGGACGGTTTGCACTGACAGCGTTGAGCTGCGATAAAGCGACTGAATATAATTTCCAATGAGATCCTGTGATTTTGGCGACACGGGTGACAGTTGGCAGTGAAATAGTGTTGAACCAAGTGTAACTTCATGCAAATGAGCAGCGAAGAGATTTAGAGATGAGCAAATGGAATGGAGAAAGTGCCATATACAGTTGAATACCTGACAGTGTCAGACTGCCTTCTACAAACTTCAATTTATTTGCAATCAGAAAAAAAGACTATATTAGGGCCCTATGAAATCCGTTTTATTTTTTCTCAAATTCCGTTTTATTTTTTTTCAAATTCCGTTTTTTTGGATTTA
>JAUMHE010048917.1:0-21448 GCA_032359235.1 Enteromius mattozi
CAGCACTTACAGTCAACACGGTGACATAGAGATTTGAAATAATATTACCACTGCACACTGTTTTATTTCATTTTATGCTGATGTACCATAAGAAGTAGGCTAGCATTCCATTCCAAACATAGCCATAGAATTCCTCCCTTATTAATGACATTTTTCTACTCTTTTCTGTGTTTGATTTTCTTACTTCCCTATGAGACTGGAGGAATGAGGGGCAGGTGGGACAGGAGATGTTTTCTGGGCAATCAGCAGCACGGGACAGATGGTGGTGGTGATTCATTCGGCAGGATTCTGAAGACACATTGGAGTAGGGCACGGCTTGATATTCTCCCGTTTCATGCGATGTGATTTATATCAAGCGATTACGGTCTATGGCAGACTAAACTGGTTAACAACATCTGCAACTTTGGCACAGTGAAGTGCCGTTCTGCTGAAAATCAGGTTGTGTGGAGTTTCTGACAACGTGTGGACTGCAGCAGCATATTTTTCAAGGAGACTGATGTCTTCAGAGATGCGCAGAACCCTTCCCCCCTCCCAGACCCCACCCCCACTGCATACACGCACATGCTCAGAAGAAAGCTGAACAAACATGCCACCTTTGACTGGGCTTTCTGCAGCAAACCACGTGTGATGACTGATTTGTTGGTGTTGATGGTTTTATCATCTGATAAGAAGGAACAGTTCAGTCACGCTGTGCTTCAGAACAGCTGAGGATGTGCACGTAACTCGCATGTAACATGCGTAGGTGATTCTAGAGCTTATTTAGAGGGACTTAAACCCAAGTCTTTCATCTTGGCCCCCTAGAAATTAGCGATTAACTCTCAGCGATTAGCTGCCAGCACACAAATCTGTGATGGCCTCAGCCCTCTTAAGTCTGTGATGATGTAATCCCTCTTAACTTTTGCTGAAAACAGTGACTGCAGTTCGATATTTTAGGTTATTTCGCTTTCTTCCTCCCTTTACCAGTCAGAAATGTTCTAACATTACGTATTGTCAGTCTAAAAACTGGTACTGTCATTAAGTACGTTGTGGCTTTTTTTTAACCTTTTACCTTGACAGTAGAAATGTTTTAACCAGCAGAGATTCTTTACCATTTTTACACAATGCAGTATTTTTTACGCATGTCACGGTATTACAGTGGGTTGATTATGGTTGCCAAGAAATGTCTCAACATGTCAGAGCGGTGTGTATGTCAGCTATTTTACAACATCTTCAAATGTGACTCATCCAAACCATACTGAATATGTTTTAATGTTTTGAATCTATTGTTTTTTTCTCAAGCATACATACAGTATGTGAAGATGCATTTTAATGATGAAGCCAGATTAATATTTAATTTGTTGAAGATAATTGGATCTGTGGGATAATGATCTTATTCTGCAACTTAACAGCTACCTTACTAACTGGACTCTGAAATTACAAAATAAAATAAAAAAATAAAAATAATTGTAATAATAATAAAAATAATAATAATTTTCATTTATATAGCGCCTTTCCAGTGCTCAAGGTAGCTTTACAGTAAAGATATCATTAGAAAAGACGAACATAAGCACAAGTGAAAAACTAAATATAACACAATGAGAACACAACACAAAATAAGAAGTAAAAATCAGAAAACAACATCTAGGACATAATTTATAACTGATAACATTAAAAGAAGCCATTTAAATTCAAGAATTACAGCCAAGTGCAAAGTTTCAACCTGTTTAATCCTGATGAATTACTAATTGTGACTAATAAAGACCTGGTGAAAGCATTATACTTGGCTGTAATGTATTTTCAGTTTTTTTTTTTTGGTGTGTGTTGTCTTTTGTCCTGCACCCGAGGCCAATTCAGGTTTTGGATGTTTACACCTATTTAAATTTGTTTTGGTCCAATTTGTTTATAGCACACTTATTCTGCTTGCCTCATTAATATAAAGGAATATTGGTGCACTTGAGACTCAAGGGATCCTGCTTTGTGGCCTTTTGACTTCTCCAAAGCTGGCGTTTCTGGTCAAAGCATAGACGAGACTGGCACTGTTCTCTAAACATTCATCATTAGAAAGACTTGTTTTCAGAGGACAGATTTTTAAAGCTGTCCGTCAGGAAACGCTGACTTCCCAAACTTCCAAAGGAAAATTTTCAGACAGCAGCCTTTATACTGTACTTGAACTGCCCGCAGCTACAACAACTCTTTAATTTCTCATTATTAAGTCCTCAACAGTGCAGAGCTAACAGCAGCCTAACCAAGCTGAACATCTCCCACAGGATCACCAGATGTCTTCTGTGCACACACACACATGCTAGATGCACTGATAGGAAGTCACATTGCTGGGATGATGCTAATGAGTGAATTCCTTTCCGCTTGGCAACCATGTTTATGCTCTGAGGGAGGGGTCACCTTCCTAATGAGTACAACATCCACACAGGCCTTTAGAAATCACTTTTATGCTTAACGTATTTCACGGTAAAGTCGCAATTGACTGTTAGATGCAGTGGGTCAAACTGGCATTGTTGCAATTGGAGTACAAGTCACATTTAATTAATATTAATATATGCACCAAAGCATAAAAACACCGTAATACATTTACATAGTGTTCAGGCATGTTTAGAAAACATCTCAAGTTCATTTACTTGTTTCTCAGAAACACAATGCTATAGTCAGTTTTTCTTCTCTGAAAATGTGCATTCCATGTTGGAATGTCTTTTGTTTGTTTTGTTCTGTATTATTCTGTCCACTTACAATTTACCCAGTAATACTTACCAGCAGTCTGGGTTGCCAGTTTGCACAAAACAAAGTCAGCAAACGAGTCAGAAATTGCTGATTCTAGCCGAACTAAAAAGCCTGCACTGCAAAAAAAGGGCTTATCTTACTTAGTACTGTTGCCTTGTTTCTAGTCAAAATATCAATTCTTAAATCTTGTTTTAAGAATATTCTACTTACCTCACTTGCAAATAATTTTACTAAGTAAGATAAGCCATTTTTTCAGTGTTGGCATCCATCTAAAAACCTCTGTGACCACAAGCATATTAAAATCCAGATAAATCAACTCATCAGTTTACAGTTTAAGGTTCATCGCCTTCCACTGTCAATTGCGCTCCTTCTTGTTGTGTGTCCACAATCTGAGCATCGATTTTGAGGAGGAGGTAGCATGAGAACAATTGGTCTAATTTGGTAGTAATTGTGTGGATTATTTTGTAATTGCATGCATGAGAATTTATCACTTTAAAATATCCTAATTTACAACATGTTCATACCGTACGTACATGAGTTTTTTTCTTAACGTTGGTCTGATTTTAGTGAATTTGGAGCATTCTAAATGAGCGGCCACATGCATGAGATTAGTTATTTGCTTAAATGCCCAAACTATTTCCATATAAGGGCTTTCCGCATGCTCTTTCCTTACGTCTTCTCATCACTCAGAAAAAACTCGTCTATGGAAGCTTGTTTCCACCACAGAATATTTATTTATTTATTTTTTTAATTATAGTGATTTTATTTATTTATTTTTCAGATTTAGCAATTTAAACTTTTTCTGATTACAATTTTTTTCGTAAATTTAGAATACATTTTATTTACTCAGTATCTTAGTTATCCCACACATTCCATCAAATTTCATTAAAGCACCACCAGCGTTTAACATTGTTTCCCCTTTTTTCCGTATTTTGGCTAGTCTTCGAATTTGGCTTACACTTCTGTAGCTGAATCTGAATTTCTTTTTTCATGTAACCCGGCTAAACACCGTCTAGCTGAGCATGTGCCAGGAGCCACGCCCCAAAGTCTTGTGATTGGTGGAGCTGAAAAGATATTGACGGATCTGGGCTGCGTTTACCAAAAACATTTCAAGCCTAAGTTTGAAGCCTAAAACTACTGGCTGTATACTTGGTCTCACATAGCTCTCTCATTCAGCATGAATCCAAATGTTTTTGTGTGCTTGATGTTAACTGCATTATGCAATTTGCTTTGGAATATAAGCATGCATTAGATCGCAACGTATGTTCCAGGAAATACATATGTTCTCCAGCTTTGCACCTCTCTTCTGCATTTTCAATCTTTCTCACTCCCTTGAGAGATGCATGGCCATGGTGGGTGTAGATGTGTGGTACATTGATCACAAGGGCTACAGATCACGATGAGTTACTGCCCACTCGGTTTGCACAGACCCCCAGAGGTCAGTGTGTAAAACATTGACCATCACTCTTCATGTGTTGAGGCACAGTAACCTTGAATGTGTGCATGCCGGTCATGCAAGAAACAGTGATTGTGCTTTAGATTTACAGGAATTTACAGGATGTGTGTGTGCATGTGTCAGTGGAAGTGCACAATTTTGGTGGAAATGGCATTAAAAATGTCCAAAGCAAAATTTGTAGCTACAGTGTATAGGCCTACCATGAGCTGTAGGGTTGATAAATAATGGCTATGTGTGTTTTAATACTGAATATTAAAGCTGTAACCACCTATCAGAAAAATGGCTTTTACCGTGGATGTAGGAACTGCAGGTTAGTGGAGCCTAGCCGGGTAATGTTACATAGCCTTATGCTGGTGATTCTGTCGTTTTTGCATATGGTAACTGTTTTCTAGCTAGTTAACAATTTCTACAACTATTTTCATAGTGGTTATGATTTGGTCAGAGCTGGCCATTATCTTTTTCAAGCTGGTCATTTGGGTGTTTAACCAGTCAACGTGTTTGAAAAACCAGGTCTGACCGTATTACTTAATCAGGTGGTAGCTGGTTTACCAAGATGATGTACTAGCTTGCATTAGCTAATGACTAGCTATATCAGCAAGAAATTAGCTACCAGCCAAGGCTGTTTTTGTTTTTTTACAGCAGGAGACTTACCTGGGATAAACTCAGAGGTGTTTTATAAGATGATAATACATTAAAAATACACCAATCCCCAGGCTGATTTGATTACATCATTCAAAGTGCTTTTTTAGGTTGAGTGATTCATTCTTTCTTTTTATAGGTACACAGTATTGTGCCTGTCTCTCATTTTTCATTTAGGGATTTTGCCTATGTCTTTTTTTTTGTCTTCCAGTTTTCATATTCCATATTCATATTCTGCTTTAAATCAATGTTTTATTTATTTATTTTTAGCAAGAACGGGTATATTAATCAAAACTGACATTTACAATGTTACACAACATTTGTATTTTTAAATGTATAAACTTAACAACTACCTAACTATTAATAAGCTGCAAATTAGGAGTGTTTTGTTGAAAAGCTGTAGTTTCCAAAAAATTAAGTGGAAAAAAAGTATTATAAATAATTTAATAAATAAATAAAACATTAATAATAATAAGTGATCAAGTGAATAAAATACAACTGACCACAACAGACATAGATATAGACAATATAATTTATATATACCACCTGCTAAAACCAAGACTCAAAGCAATGAAATATTATAAAAGAGAAATGTGTAAAAGAGATGTACTTTTAGTAAAGGTACATGCTGCAGTAAGTTTGTTCTGTTAGGAAAGGAAGTGCTGAGGTGAGGTTCTGAATCCCAGGTCTTTAATAATTCACTGGTGCGTTGCCTGGTGTTAAGCACTGTTAATGACTCTAATCTTCACCCTGTGGATGCTGTAATTGCCTGTTACAGCCGGGCCAATATGTGTCCAGCACCGCGGATAGCCCCTCCATCCACTGCCTCATTTCAAAAAGCACTGATGGGGAAATAATTTCTCTTCTTATGTACCTGTGGATGTCAGTGAATTGGCAGGTTATATATGAACTACATTAGCCTCTATTCATCATTATGCAGCTTACATTATTCAGGATATACTATCGCATTGTTAATCTCTGCCTAATAGTGATATTTCTGGGCAGTGGTTGACCAGTATGGGTTTTTCAGTGTCTTATCAGAATATCTAGACAGATACCTGATGCTAATAATCGCATAATAACTGTTAATAGCATGGTTTATTTGCAAAAGAATGTACACAAAAATCCCTTTTACATAAAATTAATTAACTTAATTTATGTCCAGTAATAGTGGCATGCTAATTGCATCAAGGAAATAGTGGTGGTGCTAATCCAGCAAATAAATAAATAAGCCTCATTTACAGAGAAGGGGTGTGTTTGCCAAAAAACAATGGCGCTTGTTTAATATAAATTCACATATACCTGTCAATATTGAAATTGTTTAGTGAACTCAATATACTGCTTGATATTTGTCAGTTTTACCACTTTCTTCATATAATATAAAATATAATATAATATAATCATTTTGAGGAGACCAGCTTAAACTGGCTCAAGCCACTGGCTAGTTTATTCTGTAACGGAGGCAATTTTGATTAATTCACTTTACTTGAGTCCATTGAATTTGAATGCATTCAATATATAAAATTGTTCAA
The DNA here is from genome assembly GCA_032359235.1 of Enteromius mattozi. Classification (NCBI taxonomy): domain Eukaryota; kingdom Metazoa; phylum Chordata; class Actinopteri; order Cypriniformes; family Cyprinidae; genus Enteromius; species Enteromius mattozi. The sequence continues at coordinate 6,340 of JAUMHE010048917.1, forward strand.
CAGTCTGTTAAGCATGTTACGTTGTTACTTTTGTTTGATACAATTGTGATATTTGGCATTGATAATATCAGTTTGGGCAAAAACTTTGGCTGATAAGTGATGGAAGCAGGACTTTTATTTTTTCTTAACGTTGGTCTGATTTTAGTGAATTTGGAGCAAATTTGTTTGTTTGCACTTTCGCACATTGACATGAAAGGTTATGACAGACATCACAGGCTTGATGAAGCTTACAGATCAGGTCCGCTGGGTGAATTCAGATGAGAGAGTGACGCTGACTGCTGACTTCCACTTCTGCTTAGAGGTGATAGTGCGTCAGAAGCTGCCAGCGAGGCCTCTTGCATGAGAGTTATTTATAAAATGCTGATAATGACTGTTATAACAGCTTCAGGTATGGCTGAGCACGAGCATGTCGCTTTGTGTAAATTAAACTGACATTTTTTTCTCCCCTTCTTCTGCATAGAGAGCTTTCTGTACTGCTCGACAGTTTATTTGTTGTTCGTTTCCTATTCTTCCAAGCGGCTGTCAACTTATTGCTGTAGGTTGTGTAACTTCTGACAGGCCGGCTGTCTTTCTCTTCCTTTCAGTCTCCTATGGGACCGAGTGTCCAGCGGTGGTGCTTTGCATTGTTTGTGCCGTGGGTGACGGACAGGGCTCCACGGGGCTTCCCCTGTTTACTGCCTGACAGCGGGGAGTCCCGCAGTCTGCTTTTGTCTGCCCCTCCTCCTACCCTTTGGGCCTATACAGCGCCCCCGTTGGCTGGCCTGGGCACTGGCAGGCCCAAATATAGCAGCAGAAGAGAAGAACGCAGCGTGAGTCCCCCCCTCCAGCACCTGCAGCTCAGAGTTATTGACAAGCGCTGCACAGCCCTGTCAATCAGCCTCCAGCACTAGGGGATTGAGTGGCTGAGAAAGACTGTCATTTAGCCAACTGCTATGGGCATGCACCCTTTCACAATGTGTGCATCCATGCGTGTGTGAACGGGTATATTTCCATACAGCGCTTTTCAAATGGCAGGATGGTTGACTAGTCGTTCAACTATAGGCTTCTTTGTTTTTAGCTGTGTTTTAACCTCTTAAGACTCTGCAGCCTTATGTGAGGACATTATAATTTAGTAAATTTCTCTGAGACAGTTTTAAGTCTGGATGTCCTGTACAGAGCACATTCAGGGCTTTTCAGAGATACAAAATGATTGGATGTTTCATCATGACCACTCCCTCTCTTTGTTTTCAAAAATCTTTTTCAAAAATTTTCAAATCAAAATATGACTTTATGTTATGAAACAGGACGTTGATTTCATACGTCTGCATATGAGGACACCAGGACTAAAAGCATGTTTATTACACATTTTGGGAGACATAACAAATGAATAGGGAAAGAAACTATATTTTAGTATTCTATGAAATATTATGTATTATTATGAAAATCATGTCAATTATTACTCCCATTATTAAACTTCTTTTCTCACTGCATGTTTCCCCAAAAACACATTCATATTCAATGAAGATTTTTGTTAATAAATACATTGTATATAATGAGAAAACCAGTTCATGACCTTGTTATGATCTCAAACACATTTCGCAGAAAGAAAAATCTTGAAAACTAAAAATGTATTGTTTTTTCATGTTATTAATGCTCTTAAAAATGTAAATGCATCAAAAAAAATAAATAAAAAAAATATTTTCCTAAAACTTTTCCACGGTTCTTAAGAGGATAAAAAATATGATTTAAAAGGATAGTTTCTACAAAAAGAAACATTTTGTTATCATTTGCTGACTCTAATGCCGTTGCAAACCTATATGACTGCCTTTCTTCTTCTGAGCACAAAACAACAATATTGAACCCCATTGAGTTTCATTGTATGGAAAAAGGATAACTCTACTGAGACATTTCTCAAAATGTCTTTTTTTTTTTTTGTTCTACAGTCATGCAGTTTTGGACAACACTAAAAAAAAACTTAAGCTAAAATGAACAAAAGTGACAGTGAAACACTGTCACTTTTGGGATTTATTCAGGATTTATTAATTTTTACACGAATAATGATCACAGGAGTAGATTATTTTCACAGTTCCTTGCATAATATTACGTGGTAAAGGTATTTGGAACTATTAATTTGTAGACTAAATTCACTTTAACAATTGAGTCACTTCAACAATGTGTATTAAAGAGTCACCAAAATATTGTCAACCACAAATATTCAGCTGAAACAGCAAGAAAATGAATTTTCAGTCAAGGTGATGTTTATTTAGTACTTCTGGGATGGCACACTTTTTCTGTCAGTGTCTATTTTGTGCACAACAGGTAAACATGTTGATGCACTTCACTTCAAGAGTAAAAAAGAAAAAAGTCAACACTCTGAGCCTACACCTTTTTTTTTTATACAAATACCCAAATTTAATTAATTACCTATCTTCTGGTTTTGGTGAAATTTCTGTATAACTAATATGTGTGGCTTTTAGTAAATTTACTTGGTAGCTCACCTGGTACAGCATTGCACTTGTGATGGAGCACACTCGGGTAGAAGTCCTATAAAATTGTAATTGCATTACCAGACTCGACAGAAGAGCACAGAGCCTTGTAGAAGGAAACTAAAATGGCATGCTTTCTACAGCAAATGCCTTTTTATCCTAAGTGTTTCTTTTGTTCACAATATTGGTTAGGTTTAGTGTGTAGGGTTTAGTGAACATTGGCAGATTCACATTAATTTTTTTTTTGTGGATCACTCACTTTACATTTCTCTTTAAAACTTCAGCAAAACATGCAAGAATCAATGTCATGTCATTTTTCTACCCTCCACCCACATGATACTGGGCTTGGTTTGGGACAACAAGAGGATGAGTAAATGTTGACAGAATTTTAATTTTGGAGTGAACTTTAAAAAGAGCTTTATCTTGACACGGAGGTTTTTAGCTTGTGCCAGTTGCTCAAACTATCTCAGATATGTGGAGTCTTTAAATTCGTCTGTTTTAAAGCACCACTGCTGCAGTCATTAAAGCTCTTCTTTCATAACAAATTCGCCTCATTCAACAGTAAATTTCAAGATAATTACTGAGGCAACTGAGGAACAAATCATCTGCTGTGAGCAATGTTCCCGTTATTATATAATAGGCAGGTCTCTGTTTTTTTTGGTTTTTTTTGAGAACTATATAGTTTTGTGCAGTGAAGGGTCAGGCATATTTAGCGTATTTATTTGCTGAATATCTTTGCTACCTTCTTGCATTGCACTCTTGCATTGCTTCTGGCCTTTTTTTTTTTTTGGATGTGACTGTTGATATGAACACATACAGACAAATGTCCTTTGGCCATTGTGTTCACACTGTTTTTCAGCGTGGTTGGATTTTTAGAATAGGGTTTCAAGTCAAAAATGTAACTTTAAAAAACAAAAAAATGGGTTTCACTTTAATTTGATGACCCCTCACAACTTATATAGCAGGGGTGCCCAACCCTGCTCCTGGCGATCGTCTGTCCTGCAAAGTTTAGCTCCAACTTTAATCAAACACACCTGAAGCAACTAATTACGTTTTAAAAATTAAAGACGTGTATTTGATTAGAGTTGGAGCTAAACTTTGCAGGACGGTCGCCCAACCAAGGAGCAGCTTTGGGCACCCCTGTTATATAGAATATAAGTAACGTTGCACCTACATATTTGCTAGTTCTCATTACAGTGTTAGTAGACTATTAGTTGACTGGTAGGGTTAGGGTTAAAATAAGTTGATATGTACTTGCAAAGTAACTTATAGTGAGTAGAACATCTGTTTGGAGATCATCACAAAGAGTTAGCAGATATCAGTTAATCAGTTAGTAAACTAGTAGTTGCAAAGTTACTTACTGCCAGCAGACTGTTCAAAAGGAACCATTCAAATAAAATGTTACCTAAAAAGTATGCAGCTGTCATACCAGTATGTGGTATGAAAGTGAAAACTGTGTTTGATTTTGAGCTAGCTAATTATCCAAAGCTTCCATAAGACTGACGTACAATCCAACGACCAAACATATGCAATTTTGGACATCTACTTTTTATAAACAACTGTGTGAATGTGACTCTAGCACTCTCCCTCTCCATCTTTCTCGTTAGATATTGGGCATTGGTTTCATTTTTTCGTCACTCCATCTCTGCCCTGTGGGGAACTGATTGGATCAGTGTCGATTCAGCATCATTTGCTTGCTGAATTGAACGTTGAGAATCTAGCTTGATAATTTGGCAGAAATTGTGGCGTGATGAACTTGGCTGTTTCATTGGGCCTCTCATTGTGATGTCACACAGTGAACACATGTATAATCAGGTGATAATTAATGATCAGGCTTGGTTAATGTGGCAGCTTGGAAACACTGATGCAGATTCAGATGTGTTCCAGGAGCGCGGCTTTGTAAGAGCCAGGGTGGTGCTGGTCCATCCAAAATAATAACTGGTCCTCCCAATAAAATTTGCAACAATTACTCTATCTCACATAAATGCATGTCATCATGTTTATGGTGTATATGTGTGCTGTTATGGGTATCGTTCAGGTAATTGAAAAAAAAAAAAAAAACAATCCTGTGTACAAGACCACAATGTAGTACCCTAAGGAATGAGCAAGTGGATGATTTTTATTGGAGGTCATATTTATAGTAAGAATTACCATTTTGTTCATTCTGAGTATATGATGAATATTTATGGTTTAATGCCACTGTGTGTGTGTGTGTGTGTGGCGTTCACATCAGTGAAATGTCAGAACTGAACCTGCTCATTACCGGGACAGTACTATATTAGTGTGTGTCATGACCTGTGGGATACACTTATATTAACAACGTAAAGGTGAAGTCATTCACCTTTTGCAGAAAATGGGTGAGCTAGAACATAGACAGTCATGGTTATTTCTGCATCGTGACTTTGTCATCTACGTACTTATAAACAGACACGTTAGGCTTTCTGAGGACGTGTGGTTATGTCTGTGGCCATATTCAGGACGTTTGTAGCTGTATAGAAGAAGGACAAGGGGGAGATAAAGGACATAATATATGGGATAAAGGACAGACCAGCCTCTGAGGCTCTACCATTAGGAAAGCATAACAGTCAGCTTGGATCATGTGCCTTGAATCATATTATTACCTTGACGTCACTGAATAGCTTTCTTTATTTTTATGACAGTCAGTCACTGTTGCAATAGAAATGAATGAGAACTGAATCCTACCTTTTGTAAAATTGTCTTGTTTAAAACAGCATTTTTGTTGTAAACTGCAGACATAATCAATATTTCATGTTAAACATGTTAATGCCAAATGGACAGTTAACTAATAAGCTGTTCACTTGCAAACATAGTTGTTTTTTCAGTACACTGAAACCTTTCCTCAACTGACATCCATTCAAAACCTCTTGTTCATCTTGCCAGTGTAGCTCAGTATTATGCAGGGGTTTTTTTTGGTTAACCTTGGAGGTTTGCCTCTCTGTCTAAGGCTGCCTTCATGGGAAGTTCCAACTGTGGAAAATAGATGTGATGGGGGATTTTATATTCCTTTTTGTACTTCCCAAGAAGACAGAATTTTTTTTTTTTTTTTTCTTTTTTAGCACTGGAACAAAATCTCTGTTTAGCATTATTAGAGATGTAATAATATTAAGATTTAACCCAATATGATAAACTAATATTAATGTTACTAGCATTTATGTTATGACCCATAACTGATAAATCCCAGGTATTAATGTCCCATACAATTAATATTCCCGTCCATGGCATTATTATTTTGTCTTATTTTTGTCTTATCTTAAAATTTGTAATATTAAGTCAACAATGAAAAAAAAGAAAACTTGTTTTGAATGATACATGTGAAATTTGAAATGACAACATTATATTGCAGTGTATGAAAAACAGATGTCCATTTTGAGATTTGATTGCACTAAGATTGGATTGAAGTCACCATGAAATCATATTTTAATGGGATATTTCATTGTTTATTACAAATGATTTGTCCATATACAGCATTAGGATTTTCCTCTTATAATGTTTACTCTGATGCTAGTGAAAATAACTGCAGGGATCGCAGCAGTTAACAATGATGTTGTCTTGTGTTGCCAGACCTTCAGGAATACATGGCAGCTTTCATTGGCCAAGGTCTGCCCATGAGGCAGTTTGACCGACATGTCAAAAAACCAATCACAGTTTGTTCAATTTCAGCGTCACAAACTTTAAATATTTTGCATACTTTTGAAAATCCAGCATTTAGTTGATCCTGATAAGCGCTTGTCGTCACAGCTGTTAACACAACAGCTTTCTTCTTTCTTGAGAGGTTTGGCATCAAGACAACTTTTTTTCCAAGGCGGAACGTTAAAGAACATGACATGCACATCTCCTGGAAATCCTTTATCAACCAATCAGATGACGACTTTGAAACTCCTGAAGTGTTTCCATTTTTGTGTCATACGTATCAGATGTTTAGCCAATGTTCTGTAGGCGTGACGTCTAAGGCTGAGACTAGCAGTGATCCAATTATCCAATTAATTGACCCTTCAGAAAGACTCACCCCCTTTAGCTTCTGTTGTGACTTTCGACAAGTCATGCTGCTCTCATGTCAAATGGTTTTATCCTTTCCAGCCCATCCCTGTGAAATCTACTTGGTCCAAAACCCTGCTCCACATAACTTTATATTAAACTTCAAATTTGTTCTGCAGCACCAGCTTGTCGCATCACGTTGGGTTACGACACGGTGCAAGAGGTAAACAAGAACACAAGGCACAAAAGAAGGTCTTCGTGGAGGTTCAGGCTTCGATCTGTTCTAAATATTCCCAGCCTCACGTAGCCTTTACATAGAACAATGCCAGATGAGCATTTAATATTTCATAAGCTAATTAAAGCTCCGGCTTCAGGGCACTGGAGAACATGTGAGCGTGTGCGCTACATTAGAGATATGGTCCGGTGTCTCCAAGCGCTCCCTGTTAGATGTCCTCATGGGCGTATGCCAATGAAATTCAGCCCTCAAGGAATCATGAAAATACCAAAGGATTATTTCAGTCCTTCCCTAGAGAGAGTGTGTGTATACGTAGCCGTATCAAGGGTTATTCTGGTTTGTCTCCAAAGGGCATTCAGAGAGGAAAAAGAGAGACAGAGGCAGACAGACAGAGAGGGAGAGCGAGCGAGAGCATGTCAGGTGGAGTGCAATCACTGCGGTATTATCATATGAAAGACCTCCCGTCTCTGTGCATGGATCGAGCTGCAGCGGGGTTGTATTAGGTGACTAGGCTTTTATAATCCCCCTGACATATTTTCATGCAGATCTGATGGGCATGAGTACCTGCGGATTGTGCAGTGGTCATGGGCGCCACGTTTTTCGCCGGACGCTCGCTAAGACCTGACGGGAACTCCTGATTCACGCTGGAGAGATTTTCGTAAAGCTGCCTGTAGAAGGAGCGTGTAAATATCACAGTGAATGTAGAGCCCCCCACAGGGAAGAGAGCTATGAACTCAAAGCTGATTGCCAGGTAATCATAGATTTGCACACAATATGTTTATATTCACTCGGACGAGGCAGGTCGTGACTTGCAGCCGTTTGTCAGCGGGAAGATGTGTAACTACAGAAGCTTCTTGCTGAGTTGTTTGGGAGTTAAAATTGATGTTGTCCATAAATAATTTGCCTATTTCATCCTTATTTTGGGCATGATGTGGTACAGTTTTCTCTGAGCCACAGCAGAAAAGATGCACAGGCCTGTGAAACTACTAACATTTGTTGTTTATTTTCTAATTTACTATATTTTTTATTTCTAAATTGTATTATCTACATAACAAATAGATTTCTCCTTTTTTTTTCAAATATATAATACAAATGTATAACTAACTCCATGGAAACTGTTTAAGGGGTTTTTATCCAAAGTGTAGCACTTTTCACAATGCATATAGTTTCAAATGAATCAGAATTCCCATCACTTTGAGGACCATCAATGAACAACTGATTCACTTAAATGAATCAATTTATACAATGCCACAAAAGAGAGAACTAGTTCACTAAAACTTAAAATCTTACAGTGTATATATAATGCCACTTAACAGAGAGGACCATTTGTGATGATCCAATTTACTGTAATGAATCAGATTTACCAGCACTTGTATGAGCATGATGATATTTAGGATGTGCTGATTCCCTACAAGCAATCATATAACATTGCATATGAGAGAGGGGACCATTTTGGATGACCCAATTCACCAGAATGAATCAGACTTTACAACGCTACACATGAGAGAAATTTCTGTGTGCAACTGTAACGTTTACTACAGGCTATGAGACACATTGTCTATCGTCTCAAATACACACACTCAGACAAAAGCACTCTCCGTGGTCTTCTTTGTGTTTTATGGTGCAGTTTAATTGTAATAAAGTAATAAAGCGCTTGTGAGGCAGGGAACATGAGGGATCAAAAAATAAATGCCTGAGATTCCTGAAGGGAGGAAGACTCTGAGAAAGCAAAACACACACAAACTATGTCCAGAGAACTGGGTGTGCAAATTAATTAGAAGTCTTGCAGATAAACACAGTCCCGGTGGCTCTTTGGCCTCTTTTATTAATTACTTTTTTTGCCAATTCCAGAAGTCTGAATCTCTTTTCTCTCTCGCACTGATAAGGAACAAAGAGAGATGAAAGGAGTGGTGAAAGTGCAGAACAGGTGTTCACCATGTGACTCAAACATGCCTCACGTGCAGTAAACAACACGTTCACAACCCTTACAAAATCATCAAGACCTGCAGGTGTCAAAATCCATCTGATTTACCAGACAATGTGCAGTATAGAAGCTAAGGGTGGTGTAGTCTATAGTGGTTATCAGTTTGGGTTGATGTAGGTGGTAGGTTCAAACCCTACAAAGGGTGATTGTATGAACTATCTTCATTGGGCCTTGAAACAGTCTATTTGCTTCAGATGGATATTCTCCAACCTAGGCTCGTTGGAAATATGTGCCTCTATATACATTTCTGCAGAACTGAAAAACGTAACTGTATATACAAATCACTACTGTTTCCAGTTGAACACTAGAGGCAGTAAAACTCTGACAACTTTTATTCCTTTCAATGCAAAGTATGATTTACAGGTACAGAGTTTAGATTTACAAAGGCTAAATTGTAACACAGTTGCTTGCAGAATATTATGTGATGACTTTAAAACGATTTTAACAGTCTGCATGATTTAAAAACTGATACTTGAATGTTGTTGTCACATATCCAGCTTCATATGCACAAGTTTTCTAAGTCATTGGGTTTGCTCAGTGTGGATTATGTGATACAGTGTTTAAAAGATGAAGAGCTTCGGTATGAATCCCATGAAACTAAGGTTTCACAAAACAACTCAAATCCGCATGAGGAACTTAAAATAGCATGGCTGCATAAAAAAATTGTTTTTGTATCACTTTTGCATTTGTTAACACTATCAGGTAGGTTTAGGTTTGGTGTAGGGGATATTACTTTATGCCGAGTTCAGACTGCACGATTTTCAAAGTAGTCGCGTCACAGATCTTTTCACACTGCATGACTATCTGGGATAGCATTCAGTTGCTGCTGTGTTCACACTGCATGATAGATCGGCGACAGGGGGGTTCACATGGCATGACGTTACAATAGGAAGAATCGCCGGGAGCTCAGTGCGCAAACTACGTCTCACAATCAAACACACGAGAGAACTGACATGGAAACAACGCAAGGTCACATGTGCAAGACCGGAGTTCTTGATTGATTTTGATTTTGAATCACCGACAGGTCCAGATATTTAGCATGCCAAACATCTCACAGTGGTCAACGACTAGTTGGTAATTCTCGCAGATCGCGTCTTTGATAGTTCACACTGTGTGATTGTCACTCGCATGAACGAGCACCGATTTGCTTGTGATTTCGCCATTTGTCAGCGATTTCTTAAAACCGCGAGTCAAAATCAGGGCTAAAATGGTGCAGTCTGGACTCGGCATTAACGAAACTCCTTAGATATTTGAATTCTGAATAGCCACAATACGTACTGTACCACATAAATTCTAATAAAAATGCAGCAATATGTGCCTGTACCAACGTAATAAAAATGTTCCATGGTTACATATTCAATACGTGTTTTAGCGCCATTCTCTGGACATTTCACTTTGAAACTGCCGTGAAACAATTAATTATGGTGTTGCAGAAATGTATATAGAGACATGTATTTTCAATTGAACTACCTTTATGGCGCTTTTGTGGTATGATATTGATCTTTTGAAAAGTTAAAAGTAATGACATTTATTTTTTGGGTTATATATACATACATATACATACAGTGCTTTGTGAGTAAGTATTTATACCTCTTCATGGTGCTTTCATTATTTATTTATTTTTTTTGTAATGTAATGCAAATATAAGCTAAAGAAACTAAGGGATGGCTGTACAGTAGTCCTTCATGAAGGACTTTAGTATAACTGCAGACCAGCCTTTCACATACTTGCACACAATCATACACATCATAACACAAGCCACAGGTGAGTCTGGCGCTCTTGTTTTTGGCTTCTCACCTTTGTGTGTGAGCTGTTATTGTTATCATAGTGTGTCTGCCTCCTCCTGTGTGAGTCGTGTACTGAGCTAATGCTATTTGGCTTTTCAACAACGCAAAGCTTTTGAATGTGTGCTTATTCTAGAATAGCTCCTAAGTGCTTTGAGATGTTATGGCAATGCAGAAGGCAGGCAGAATATAAAAAGATGAGGGATGCTGCTGGTTCTTTTTCCATTTGTTGGCCATTAGCAAATTTCTGTAATATGTATTATAATGTAAACATTTACTACTATGTAATATGTATTATAATGTAAACATTTGATGGGCTTAAGGTAAAGTGAATTTGGAAGTATTACATGCATGCAGAAAATGCTACATAGTTCACAGTATGCATACTAATACAGCAGCAATTATTCTAGTACTTTTAGTTGAAATTGGACAGGAAATGATGGGAGAGAACAAGTTGTTATCTAGACTTACCTCAAGTTTCGGAGCACATAAGGTAACCGCTATATACGCAAACACAACCTTTATTGGTCTTTATTGAGTTCAGTGCTGCACAATGAAAGGCCTGGAAACAGAGGCACACAGATCTTCATGACTGCTGTAATTAGCTAAAACAGGTTCATCACACATCATGACTCAAGATCTTTTTATAGTCTGTGGCCATGGCGCTAATTCATCTCTTCCCACCTGAGCTCTCCTCTGTCTTCCCACTCACTTACTGTAAAACACCTTTCATGAGTGTTTTACCGCACACAAGGAGAAATAAATAAATAACCAGTGAGGGAAGGATAAGGATAATAGTATTATTAGATTTTTATTACTAAAGGTTGTTAAGCACAACACGTAGCTGAGACTTTATTTGCACAGTCTGGAGAACCTGAATGATTTCATAAAAGTGTTACTACTATATTAAACATATATTAAGCATTTGTAAATATTTTTACTCTTGACCAGTGTTATTTTTAGCGATGTAACCATCTGAAATCAACGGCAGCAACTGCGCAGTAAGTACATTCTACACAAACATACTGACATCAGTAGTAAGCTTTGTTTTTTTAAAATTGGGTTAAAACTGTTACTAAATTAAAACATGAACTGTAACCTTGTGAAATTAATGGAAACAACTGCATAGTTACAATCCAGACAACACAATCAACACGCATTCAACAGCCCAAACAAAGATGTTGCTTTATCAGCATATTCAAATTTGGTGTAAAGAAAAAGTCTTAACCAGTGAAACTAAATAATCCTTTACAGAACTGACATTTACTTCTGGCTTTCCAAAAGTGCATGCAAGTTCTTCTTTACAAAACAAGCATTTCAGCTTTGTCACAAATGAGTCTGTTTCGTTTCTCATCCAACATGTGATAAGCTGCACTAAACAACCGTTTACTGTGTACACCTCGTACAAGCTCGTGAAAGCGGCTTGTATTTGTGCGCCAGTACATCAACGGCTGTTAGCTTCTTGGTATTTGTTTTTCTGTGTTTCTAATGCACAAATTACATGTTCAACAATAATTGCAATGTAGTATATACCGTTATGAGATCCTGAGGTCCACTGTTGTGCCATTCATCCACAACCATCGCCTCTTGTTGCAGCATGATAATGCACGGCCCCACGTTGCAAGGATCTGTGCACAATTCCTGGAAGCTGAAAACATCCCAGTTCTTGAATGGCCAGCATACTGTACATGTACATTACATGTCACTCATCGAGCGTGTTTGGGATGCTCTGAATCGGCGTATACAACAGCGTGTTCCAGTTCCTTCCAATATCCAGCAACTTCGCACAGCCATTGAAGAGGAATGGACCAACATTCCAGGCCACAATCAACAACCTGATCAACTCTATTCGAAGGAGATGTTTTGCACTGCGTAAGGCAAGTGGTGGTTACACCAGATACTGACTGGTTTTCGGACCCCCCACTACAGTAAAACTGCACATTTTAGAGTGGTCTTTTATTGTGGCCAGCCTAAGGCACATCTGTGCAATAATCATGTTGTCTAGTCAGCATCTTGATATGCCACATCTGTGAGGTGGATGGATTATCTCTGCAAAGAAGTGCTCACTAACACGGATTTAGACAGATTTGTGAACAATATTTGAGAGAAATAGGCATTTTGTTAGGCATGAGTTTACCTCATGAAAAATGGGGGCAAAAACAAAAGTGTTGCGTTTATAATTTTGGTCAGTGTATATTTATATATGCATTTTTTTAATCTAATATTGTTTACATATATATATAATATGTATATTGTGTATTTTAGCACAGCTATGACATATTATTGAGCTGTATTTTTTTTTTTTTGTTTACTCAAAACTCAAGGTGTTTTGAAAAATATATTTTCCTATTAGATCTATTTTCATCGGCCTACCCCATACCTAACCTGTGAGTCATGTGACTGCATCACATGACTCTGTCGAATCCCTTGTCCACTGCAGCAGGGCTTCCTGACCTCTGTGAAGGACGTTGAGCTCTGTTGCATGTCACTAAAGCTCGACTTGGGGAAATGTAGTTTTTTTTGTGTGGGGGACAGATGATGGACGTTTATTGGGTCAAGCAGACATTTATTGGGTGATTTGCGGCGTGTTGGGGTCTGCAGCAGGGAGCGTGTGAGCTGGGCTCAGCAGGAGAGAGCACGGCAGGGTGCTGAGGTGGAACCGGAGAGAGACTGCTTAGCAACCGCAGGCAGCCCCAATGTGTCACTCACCAAGAAAGCATGAATGAGTTACGATGAAGGTTGTGCGCACACACACACCCCCGCTCTCCCCCTTTCAATCTTCTGTATGAGGACACAAACACACATACACGCACAAGCACTCAAGTGGGTAATCTGCATGTTTATCAATTCATCAACACACACATACATAGGCAGATAGGTGTGAACTAATAGAAACAGTGAAAATTGCTTATGCTATAGATATGGCACTATATGCATAATGTAATGTGTGAAGATGTACGACCACAAACACACCATTTTGGAAGCAAAAAAATATAATGCAGAGCATTGATTCTGGGGGGACGTGAACCGAAAATAGGATCTGTCTGATAGGATCGCGGACAGTGGGTTAAGATACAAAGATAGATATTTATTTTTCAGAATTTTCGTCAGCCATCACTCTAATCTTCAGTGTCACATGAAATCATACTCTAATATGCTGTTTCCAATATTATAAATCATTATATATGATTATAAATCAGCATATTATAATGATCTCTGAGGGATCATGTGAACTGAAGACTGGAGTAATGGCTGATGAAAATTCAGCTTTGCATCACAGGAATGAAGTATATATAAAAAAAATTAAAATAGAAAATTATTGTTTTAAAATGCAATAATATTTCACAAAATTACAGTTTTTATAGATTTTGTTATTTTATTATTTTGTTTTATTTTATTTGTTGATGCACCTGGTATTTGTGCAGTTTTAACTTGCACAAGCACACAAGCAAACGCAAACATTTGTAGTGCAGAATTCTTTGACATCTGGACAATGAAGGCCTTGAGCAAAAGAGTCACATCTGAACCTCTGCTGTTATTCTGTTTCAACAAACATATCTGCTGCAACAGGGCTCACAGTGATTCACAGATTTGGGTACCCCGTCCTTCAGTAAATTCACACATTTTAGACAATTTCAAAAGGCTTTTTGTTACCAGTAAGAGTACAGTAAGAGAATCCAGTTCTAGATGCTTTGTTTTGGTAGATCCCTTCCTAAACACCATAAAAGCCAAATGATCAACATAAAAAAGCTCCTTGGAATCATGAGGTGTTTGATTGTTTTAGTGTACAGTAGTTGCTTGGCAGTCTGTCTGGATGTTCTTGGGTTCTGTCAGCCAAGTTGTAAAAGCCTGACCTTGATTTTCCCAGACTCTGAGACAGAGTTGCATTGTGGTAGCCAGTGACATCATCAAAAAGTGGACACTAATTGAACAGAGATTTGTCGGGTTCCTGTGATCATAAAACATGATATGCTTAACATTTTTCAGCACATGACCTTTTTCTGCAAAAGGTCTGGCATTTAAAAGTCAGAAAGGCTAAGGAAGGAAGAGAGAATACAGCACTACAACAATCTTTCAGCAGCCTTAAAGAACAAAGTGTCAATGATGTAGAACATAAAGGATTACACAGACAATTAAGCCTCTCAATGATCATTAACGCACAGTCACTTTCTTAAATGCACACAAACACGTGCAGACACGCATGCCTGCCTACAGAGCAGGATTACTGTTGATGTAACTTTGGATGGGGTGCGTTTCAAATGACTGCCGCTCTATCACATGAGTGCCCTTATTGATAACCTGTAAGCACCTTAGGACTACGGCAGTCGGTGCTGCTCAGGTCTCGTCTCGCTGTGATGACCTCATCATCAGCTGCTCATGTTTCTTCTGCTTTAAACCTACTAAGCTGCTTACCTAGACGGCTTTCGGGCATGTTTCTAATGCAAAGACTGTCTCAAATTATTCTGATGCCTTCTAAGTTCTAATTTGCATGTACCCTGCATGAATAAGACAATCCCGCAAAATTCTGTCCAAGTTGATTAATGGAGCCGAAGTATATATGTGTCAGGCTCTATGTGTTGTCTTTTTGGTTTTGTTTACGTGTCATTGTGATCTGTGTTTCCCCATGTGCTTTCCCAGTGACCTA
>JAUMHE010048961.1:0-21443 GCA_032359235.1 Enteromius mattozi
GTGTTTTTCCACTTCAATTTTGAGTGTGACTCCAAATCCAGACCTCCATGGGTTAATAAATTTGATTTCCATTGATATTTTTTGTATGATTTTGTTGTCAGCACATTCAACTATGTAAAGAACAAAGTATTTAATAAGAATATGGATGTGTTATTTTAGTGTTCCCTTTATTTTTTTGAGCAGTGTATATACAGTATATGCGATATGTGCAATGAGTAGAATAAGGATAAGTGCTGAAAAAAAGACAAAAATTAGACAAAGGTCTTCCTAGTTAAATACTGTTGGCAGCAACAGATTAGATTGAATAACACAGAAAATACCACCCAATTAATATAGATTTTAGTACAGTTTTTGTGGGGGTTTTTTACAAATGGAGAGACAAATCTGTTATTTTCTCTGGTAATAAACAGCATGACACAGACACTGGTTTTTACATTTGTTTTTAATTTATATTTTAAGCTTAAATATAAATTTTAGATTTTTAGTGATAATAAATTGATGTGCCATTTTTCCAATTAAAACTCTAAATATGTACAACCTGTTGTATTTCCCAAACTGATTTTGTCACCAAATGTACATTTTTAATATTTAATATAAAAAATAATCCAAACCGATGTCTAATTTAACTTCTTACCTCTCATTTGTCTGCATTTATATCGGTCTCATAGATAATTTGCAACATATCATACCTGAAATCACACTATAACTTTTTTTTTCAGCCACAAGAAATGACACTGAATATACAACAGACACAAACCACTCATTTAATTCTCTCAGTGCCACTGCAGATCTCCACAAACATAATCCCAGATTACTGCCTGAAAAATTGTGCTTGCTTATCTCCCTCCAATTTCTTATGTTTGCTGAGGTCTTTTCTCTTATGCGTTTACAAAGTCCACAGCATTGTTTTGATATTGATATTTAACGGAATACGTCATGGCCAACATCATATTATGATGTCTAACATTTTCCATGGTTTTGTGTCCTTGACAATAGAAGAAGGCCAACACCCAACACACTGATTTGACCCTAATTAGAAAAAGTGTTGTCCTTCCCAGGTAGCTCAGCTGACAGGTTCGTATTACAATTCCATTGGTATTTTTTGTACCTCATTTTCACAGATTTCACCTCGTTAGCTGTTGATAAGAAGAATCCAAAACTTTATTGCATTTTTTTAGGCAAAACATTATCGAAATATTATAATATTTCCGAAAAGCTTCAGAATCACTAAATTGTTTTACATTTCTAGGCTTACTCTCAAATATTTTGCCCAAAAATAAGCTATTTGCCATCATCTACTCACCCTCATGTCATTCCAAACCTGAACTACTTTATTTCTTCTTTGAAACCTAATGTTTCAATTGTTTTTGAACATGTAATAAAGAGCCTGGTCTCATTAAAAAGTGTATAAATAGAATGCCAAACAAAAACTAAAACTCATGGTATTGCCCCACAAGTCCTTTTCTGTGTATCAATACCCTGTGTTTTCATTTTTATGTGGCATACTATTTATACGAGATCAGGTTATAATGAAAGTCCAGTGTTGTATTAGATGCCACTGCATTTCAAAATATGGGCAAAAAACATGAAGACATTCTTCAAAATATCTTCTGTCCAACAAGTCTGCTAACAATTTTTGGTTCCCAGAATGTTCCCCTTTAGGTTATAAAAATAAAATCTAAAAATAACCTATAGGGAACGTTCCTAGGACGTTCTTATTTGGTTCCCAAAAACATAACCAAATGTGTTTTTTGGGGGGTATCCAACCATCATCAAAACCATCAAACCATCAATACACGTGTGATTTCATGAAGTGACCATCACGATTAACAAACATTAGCCCGTAAAAAAGGCATGGAAGGTCAGAGGTCAGACTGACAGACTTTTAAGTCCAAATAAAATATGGGACCTCCCATATATTGTGTATCTCTTCAATAGAGTTTGTCATAGTTTATTAAATTACATGTTAATATTGCACAGGATGTTTCAGGATGTACAAGATGACAAAGACAGTGGTCATTATGGTCTAACTTTAAAGGGGATGTCTAAAGTTTCAAGGTTTGCCTCAAGGTAATGGCACCTTATCCACAAAAGTGAATTGTTCTTGAGAACTTAAGCAACCATACTGAATGGCAAACGACCTTGTTTTGGCCCAATCCTGCGGAAGTACCCTAACACACACATGCATATATAAATAACAGACTGAAGCCTGTCCGAGTTAATCCAGCAGTGGCTTTGAAAAGATAAAGGATCATTAACAGCAAGGACAGCTTTGAGATTTTCTCTGGGGTGCTGAGACTCATTTAACGATCATTTTTGGACATTGATGAAGAGCAGATAGCTGACATGGTTCTCCTCAGCCTCTTGATTTTGGGTGCACTTGTTAAAGGCCACCTGGCTCTTACTGCAAGTGATTGTGGGACTTCCTTCAGGCGTCCAGGTAGGACTGTTGTCCTGCATGGTTTTGTCTCCAATTTTTAGCCTATTGTAACTGCTTTTAAAGCTAAAACAATTGTTTCATTGTAATGGAAAGACATCAGGGAGCTTGTTTTTGTGTTACAGCGTACACCGACATCGCAGTGTACTGCGGGACCCAATCTATCAATTTGGCCATCCAGGTTTGCCCCGTCGTTTACACCGGATATAACGAGAGTCTGTTGATTCTGAATCAGATCAAAACTGATCCGTTGTGTCGCGGGACGCTGGATGCGACCGCCAATCCTCCGGTCGTGCGCTTCAGCTTCCCGCTGAGACAGTTAGACGCCTGCGGCAGCGTCTTCCGCGTGAGTATCATCTTAAACTGTATTCACACATATTATCTCATTAAAACAGCTTACAACAAACTGATTATTGCTGGTGAGAGGAAAAGCCAGCAGACTAGCGAGGTTACCAACAGTGGTCAGTGTTAATCATAGTAGTCATCATAATAGTTTCCAAGTATTTAAAACGCTATAAAAAGTTTGGTTCCCTCCATTCTCCCTGTATTTTGTAACCTCTTTCCGCAATTCCTAATTCTCATTGTCTTAATTTGTAGACCACCAGCGCTCCAGGGACAGGCATCTTCTCGGACTTCTCTAACATCCAGACGGTGAACATCAGTGGGGTGGTCAGGTCTTTTGACCCCACAGTAGGAACAGTGACCTACAACGCCGAGCTGAGTTATTTTTACTCCTGTGCATATCCACTCGAGTACCTGATCAACAATACACAAGTTGATGTGTAAGCTCTTTTAACTCTCTTAATAGCTGAGATAATTAAAAAAACCTTAGTCTCACAGTCTAGTCAGAGTTTTAGTGATTTTTTTTTTTTTGGACTGGCCCATGTTCTGGCTGACCCTTTTGAATCCAGGAGGATGTATTAAACTGGACAAAAGTGTAAAGTGTAAAGGCACACTGTTATAAAAGATTTTTGATCAATGCTTTTCTTGTGAACTTTCTAGTCATAAAAAAAAAAACCCTGAATGAAAAATGTATCACGACCTCCACAAAATTCTTAAAATGTTTAATTGTTTTTACTGATGATAATAATAATAAACATTTCTTGAGCACAAAATCAGTGTATTAGAATGATTTCTGAAGGATCATGTGACACGGAAGATTAGAGGTATGATCCTGAAATTTCAGCTTTGCTAATACAGGAATAAACAACATTTTAAATATGATTATATATTTTTTAAAAGATCATTTTAAATTGCAGTGATATTTCAAAATCTCACTATTTTACTGTATTTTTATTACATGAATGCAGCTTTGGTGAGAATAAGAGACTTTTTTTTTTAATAAACAAAAGTTTAGTTTGAACACTGGTGTAAAATATGCTGCTTGTAGTGAATTATTTCCATGGATCATTTGAAAACTCTAACCTTTGCTTCCCTCTTCAGGTCATCCTCCTCCATTGCAGTGATTGACAACAATGGTAGCTTCATCAGCACTTTAAGCATGCAGCTCTTCAGAGTAAATACACGAGGGAAAACGTTTCTAATATCTATAGCTTTGTCATACCGTGTCCTAAACCTCATATTTGAATTGTGTCTCTAGGATGTAAACTACACAACTCCCCTCGTTATCCCAGCCATTGGTGTTGAGCTCAGAACCAGGATCTACGTGCAAGTCATTGCAGCAAACTTGACTTCACAGTAAGTAACATTCACTGATGTTTCTTCTAAGATATGCCTCCATTAGTTCATGTAGAAACTGACCGATTCTGTCCTCTACAGGTATCATGTTCTACTGGATCGATGCTATGCCTCTATCTCAGCCTTACCCACCAATTCAACCTTTTTCAACCTTTTTGTCCCGTAAGTCTAAAAAAAGGCAAATGATCAGGTTATGTAAAAAAATAATGTTTATAATATAATATAACTTCTTTTATATTATACTTAATTCTGTATTAATATTAAATCAAAAATTAATATAGGATAGTTAGTACTGTCAAATGATTAATCAAAATAAGTTTTTGTTTACATAGTATACATATGTGTGCTGTGCATATTTAATATATATATATATATATATATATATAAAATTATTTACAAAAAATATTTACATGTATATACATTTATTAATACTCTAATATTTTCTATTATATTTAAATATATTTAATATGTAAACATAATATACTTTCTTTAATATTTAAATACATGTGTTTGTATTTATATATATATATATACACACAACTAATAAATATACACAGTATACACATATATGTTATGTAAACAAAAACTTTTATTTTGCATGTGATTAATCGCAAATAAATTGTTTGACAGCAGTAATGTATAATTAATATAACTAATATAATATAAAAACTAAGTAATGTTGGTTTTGAGTCTATAGAAGGTTATTTAAAAAAAAAAAGAAAACCACAAATCCATGGAAATTAATTGGTTGTCAAATTTATTTTTTATGTACTGTATTAATACTAAAAATAAATAAATAAACAATATTTTAAAAAAAAATATTAAAAATATTTAATCAATTTAATAGTTGTTTTAATCTGTAAAATTATTTTAAATACTCACAAGTAAACCATGGAAATTAATTTGTCATCTAATTTATTTTCGATTTTTTTTATCCTTACTAAATAACATAAACAAAAATAAAATGAACTTCAAATAAAAAAAATTATAATTTAAATAATATTTCATCAATTAGAAATTGCTGTTTTAGAGTCTCAATATAATTATTTTATAAGCTCAACAAAGCCACAAAGCCATGGAAATTAATTTGGTCATACTTAAAATTTCTCCTTCTCTTTTTTTTTCCTAAAGGTGCTCACAGGATCAGTTTACTTCAGTGTCGGAGAACGGAAACAGTCAGAAGGCTCGCTTCAGCTTCCCGGCCTTCCGCTTTGTTGAGCAGCAGAACCTGACCATTGCCACCTACTACCTCCACTGCATCACCAGACTTTGTGAAACCAGCACCTGCGCCCAGTTCAAGGTACCACACGACCTCAGACTATAAGAACAGGGGTCTTAACTGAAACAGATAAATGTGTCCTGCTTTATTGTATAACCCTAATCCGTTTTCAATGATCAGCAATGCAACAGGAGGAGGAGAAGGGACACACAGACAACCACAATTAAAGATGGCATCTCAGACACCACCCTCATCACCTCAGGACCGATTAGGACTAAAGCAGACACCCGTAATATATGATACTACTCATAATATTTGATACTACTGGAAAAAAGCATTTTATATAGTGCAAGTTATTTCAAGACACATTAATGTAGCTAAATAATAACGCATATTGTTCTTTCTTTCAGCTCTCGCCACTAAGGAAGCAGGTAAGCCTCCCTCATCAATGTGATTAATTTACAGAAGAACACTAGGAAATTTGGTAATAACAAGCTGCCTCTTTTATTCCTGTATAGCTGTGAGCAGTCCACAGAAGGAAAATGGGAACGGGGCGTCTGTAGGACTGGGCGTTGCTCTGGCCGTCCTTGTCATTGTGGGCACCGTAGCTGCCCTCATGGCTGTGTCATTTTACCGCAAACTCAGGATGCTGCGTTAACTTCCGTGATCCCAGAGCTTTTTGCGTAGGACCAAAACAGCAGCACTGGTGGAGGTGGGAACTGGGGATCCATATTATTAATATCTGACTTTTTAAATTAAAAAGCTCTGTCAGCATAGAAGACAACACGATTGTCACTTGAAATGCAAATACTGCAACCAAAAAATTTTTTTTATATATAATAACTTATATACTTAAGGCACAAAAGTTTTATTTTAACGCAAACATGTACAGAGCGTATTCGGTGTGAGAAAGAGGATTGCAAAGAGAGCAATGCTTGTGTATTGACAGGATATTTGTGCAGATAAAAATTCTTATCCATTTAAAACTGCTTTGCGATTTAATCGTAATGATCTGTGCTGAAGTTGTGCCACATTTAAGGCTTTAGGATTGACAGCTTTGAAAGAAAACGTTTCATGAAGTTATTATAACAGCTGCATGAAGAGCCTTGCTTTGATTTAACTTGTACCTGATTAACAAAGGAAGAAAGTTTCATTTTGGAAAAAGAATTACAGGAATGCCTATTTTATTTCAGATGCTTCAGCAAATTCACACAGTCTTATGAAACATGTTTGTTTTTATTTTTTTGAGTTTGTACTTTTATTGCATGCAATGTCATTAATAAAGGCTTGTAGGATTGTAAGAACAGTCTTGGTTTCCTCTCCTGTTGAAACTCAGTTACCACTAGGGGGAGCCTCACCATTGTTTGACAAAAAACCCCACACTGGCTAGAATGTTTTCTTGCAAAAGTGTTTCTTTATGGCTGTCTTACAGTTATTTTACAAAGCACTGTTTTATGATTTTTTTAAATAATTTAATTGCTGTCCCACTCCAAAGAGTCCAAACAAAGTGGAGTCTTAAAGGTAGCCTACATTATCTTTTAGGGCCTATATACGTTCTGCAGATGACACCGGAAGTCTCGCACATTCAACGATAAACTATAGGCTTTTGTGGCAATAAACTGTGCTAGGGTGTGCCAAAACCATTGTGGTAAAGCCTCAAATTATGTGTACAAATCTTGAGTAACTAAACTAAAATCTCTGCATCTTGTTTAGGCTCTTATTACAAATATGACCATATTTATGCAACTATAAAATGCTTTGGTGATTTCCTTTTCAGATTATTGTGTTAGCGAGGCGTATTGTTTGATAACTGATGCCTGTGTGAGCATAGCTCTTGTTTCAGATGAAAGCACATTAGTCATATTCTTATAACTGCTGGAGGTGCTTTTAAATGTCCTGCAGTGTTATACCAGCACACAAATAGTACCAACTCTCTATTCATTCTGAATAAACAGGTTAATTAGCCTAATGTTTGTTCATACAGCACATCCCCTCAAATGAATTCACATTTAGAACAATAAGATATATTATATGATATTAAGGATGCCTTGCTGTAATGTCAGAGCCACTGCAAATTAAAAATTTACATGGTGCTAAGTAGGTCATGATAAATGCATAGAAAAATGACTTTCATTATGAGGATATTAATACAATATGAAGAGGGACAGTGGGATATGAGAAGTAAATATACCAGTCCTCCAGTGGGTAAATCTCTAGTTGTGTGTGAGTGAGGTCGTCATCAGAAGCAATACCTGAGAAATGTTCTTGTTTGGTGAGATGAGGCCAGGCAGAGGATTTTCAGAGGATGCTGATATGACCTTATTAGTTAGAAAGAAGGATGACTTCATTTCAGTCGCAACGCATTGTGCTAATTGCAATGGCTAAAAGTAATATGTGAGAGGTGATTTATTGTGTCGTAATGGAATTCTCTATGATGCAATTTCATGTAATGTTTAATTGCATGGCAGGGTTAAGCTAATTAATGGAGAAGATATATTTAAAATAGACAAGTAGTGTAATTTCGAGAGATGGAGTTTGCAAGAAATTACCAGACAGGAAAGGAATCATGAAACATTGATGCACTGTACCATATCCAGACAGATGGGCCTATCTGCCGCTGTCTGTCTCTGGAGACTGTGGGTAAAACATTAGCAGTGAATGAAACACTCAGTCTATTAGATACTGTGCAATATTGCTATGATGTTGGGTTAAGCTTTTTCTTGGCAAGATAATGGCGATTGTTTTGTTCTGAGTATACGAGGAAATGAGAAAATCAGCTGCTGGAAAATTAACTCATATTTTTTAACCAAACAAAACATTAAGGGCCAAATCCCCAGACGAAGAGCTCTAGACTAAATAACAATGTGAATGAAGAGTCCTCTCTGAAAACAGCCTTTAATTTAAGACCAGGGTTAATCTAACCAATGCTGACAGTATCAAAAATTTACCAGCTCTTGAAACACTTATAAAGTTTTTTTTGTTTGTTTGTTTTTTAACCTTTTTACATTTTTTTCTTGCCAAATACATTTTTCTTTGTCATGACAGAGCATATATTTCATAATTTTTCATTTCATATTTCTGTGCTCAAGTTCCTGAGTGCATATATATTTATAATGTCAGACTTAAAACATTAATTTTAAGACATTACTGTTCAATATTAAGAGTAAGTAAGAGTAAGAGAAGTCTTTATTAATCCCAAAGGAAATTGTTTCTCCAGTGGCTGCATATTTCCACAACTACAAATACTATGAGATAAAAAAAGAAAATAGAAATAACAATCAACTGACATATATAAATAGAATAAAAATATATCTGTATATAAAATACTGACTGTACAGAAAAAGTGCAGTCTCTTGACTTATATGATTGTTATTGCACACATAATTATTATTGCACATAATATTTGAAATTACATTTGAATAGTGAAGTTATTGCACAAGATATATGCTTTATATTATAATTTATGATATGTTGTTAGGGTCTGTAAGAGTTTAAATGTTTTTGAATACTTTGATGAATGTTAAGTGTAAAAACAGTATTTATATGATTTTTTTTTTCTTTACTGCCACTTTTGATCCATTTAATGCTTCCTTGCTTAATAAAATAATTAATTTCCTCCAAAAAAACTCCACAGGTTATTTTACTTTTTTTTTTTATTATGGATAGGTTACTAATGAATCTTCTTTTTTAAATATTGCAATTACATTCAGATATTGCAAAACAACTTTTAAGAAAAAATGTACAAGCTGTCTATGAAAACTGGTCTTAGTTATGTTTAAAGAGTTGTGTAGCACTATACACTCACAGGCTGCTTGGAACATGAAATCACCTTTCTGTCAATGTAATTGGTATTTACAGTCAGGAATTACACAGAAAATGCCACTCTTTTTTTGTTTTTGGGACACCATCAGGGTGTAGTTTCACCAGTGGAATGCAGTGCCATTTACACCCTTTGACCCAGATGTAAAGGAGAGTCCTGGTCCGAAGCGCCAGACCGTGCCAGCAGTAGGGGATGGGACGGTTGAGTGCGTCTTATAGCAGCCCCCCTGCTGAGCGCAGACCAGCCCTGGACACACGTCTCACGACCTGCTCCAGCTGTAGAGGAGCTGCTCATCTTTCATAATTCATTACGGAGACCCTAGACACAATGCAGCTGCCTGCGGCCTGTACTATGATGTAAAAAGTGCTACATTATGCATAGGATATGTTATGTTCTCTGCTTCAGACTGAACAAAGGTCTGGCCTCTGAATAGCTGAGTGACTGGGAAAGAGGGCAAATGTCAATTTGTATTGTGGTGACCCAGATGATTTATGAAAATGCTCCTCACACATAACACTCCAGGTCAGCGTGAATCTGTCATCACACTGAACACTATATACGCAAGGACGGACATGAGATTTAACCAAATGGATCAAACTAAAAAGCTCTCATTGTTTTTGGAGAAAAAAAATGATGACTATACAATGAACTTTGACTTTAAAGGAATAGATCACCCAAAAATGAAAATGTTCTATTTTCTATTTGTTTGTTTCTTCATAGAAATAGATTTGGAGAAATTTTGCATTTCATCACTTGCTCTCCAATGGATCCTCTGCAGTGAATGGGTGCCATCAGAATGAGAGTTCAGACAGCAAAACATCACACTTATTTACAATTTGTAAGACTCCAGTCCATCAAATAATGTCTTTTGCAGTGAAAAACTGCACATTTTTAACTTTAAACTGTCACCTCTGGAGAAAATATGTGTGGCTTAAGTGAAAAAGTCCACTGACATACTGTATGTATTTGTTTATAACTGTTTTGCACTGTTTTCGCTTGTCAACAGTCACTTGACCTGTGCAGATTTCTCTCCTGATTCACTTTTTTACCTTGGAAAGCAATATGTATGGACTCGTTTAAAGTCAAAATGACTTGATGTATTTGTTTGCTACAAACATCCAGCTTTTCACTTCACAAGATGTTAATTGTTGGACTGAAGTGGTGTGGATTACTTATCAGCTGTTTGGACTCTCATTCTGACGGCACCCATTCCAATCTATTGGTGAGCAAGTGAATAAATGTTTAGCAAATGTTCATTTTGGAGTGAACTATATAATTTTTTTTTTGTCAAAAACAAGTTAGAGATGCTTCACATCGGAAATTGTATTGATTTGCAACATTTATTCCGCTATTTACTTACTGTAAATCTGTTTTGAAACAACCTGCATTGCTATATCAATACATGTGACTTGACTTGATGACATATGGGTGACAGAATGTTCACTTCTGAACAAATCTAGAATAACATAGAACTGTCTTCAAGCGAATGTGGCCTACATCCAGTTGACTCCTTTTACCGGAACATCACTTTTTTGTACATTAAATTAGTCACAATGCTCAAATGAATACACATTTCTATGCAGTAACTCATGCAGTCATTGTGAGTCACTCAATACAAGTCTTACCGGTTCCAAAAGCGGCTTAGACACTCTTTTATTGTGAAGACTGAAGGGATCTGAGCACTTTGAGTCAGAGACAACCACTTCATTAAAGATTTATAGCCTCAAGAGATGCAAAGACATTTCAGTTCAGAATACAAACAGCAGTACTGTCCTGGGTATTCAGTAAGAATATGTGCGCGATTACTGAGTTTCTTTAAGACGCTGTAGGTTTACTTCTGTTTGTTGTCTCAAAGGTTTGGATACATACACATTGTGCAAGAGGAAATTGTCTGTCTACGTGGAGATTTGAAAGCTATCTAGTAATGATGATGATGATAAGGGACGCTTTGAGCGTGAAAGACGGGAAGGGGGGGTTTCATGACTGACAAGTGACAATTGTGATGATGTCTGGGCAGATCTTTGGCTGCGGATGTGTTTGGGGTTAAGAAATTTGGAGCGGTTTGACCCCGCTTGGAATGCGACCGTGTCTGAAAAGCGCAAAGCGCCGTTTTTTTGTCTGAAAGTCTGCCGGAGGGCTTGTGAAATTCAGTCAATGGCATGACAGGATCTCAAACAGACTTCCATAGTTCCACAACAGAGACCTGCTAAGATTTACAAACCCAACAGGACGAAACATGCTCAGCAGAACCAACATCTGCATCTTCCCTTAATCTTTACAACATTTTTCATGCTATGTTTCCTACCGAGCTGTATGCAGTGTTATTTATATATTCTTTTAGATTTGTATTAATATTGTATGTTACACAATATTAATATTTCTTTATAATAACACAATATTTTGAATCAGCGTATAGTTTTCATTTTATTTAAATATTTATATAGCTCTAGTTTTACATCAACTTATTATTTCATCATTTACGTTTTTCATCCAATATATTTATTTATTTATTATTTTATTTTAGCTTCAAAACAATTTTAATAGTTCTAGTTAACAATAACTACACTGTGTATTGTCAATCCTCAGATCCCCCACAGTCTCTGCTCTGCTCAGTTTCTGTGTCACGGCGATTTAAAGCATAAAAGCGAATTCCAGCGTTATCTTAAAAAGTAAAAATTTAGCCATTATTATTTTTTTGACTTTGTTCTGCATCTTGCTAATTGAATGGGAGGAAACTCATAGCATTCATATTTTCTAAGAAATACTTAAACCTCCCACCATGATTAAATCCATGCCATTAAACAGGAACGACATGCTCTTTGGCAAGTAGCTTCTTCGCTTCCTCTGTGTTATGACTAAAGCTACTTAATAATGCATTTCAGGCCTTTTTATCTTGGTTTTCAGTGTTTTGCATTTACTGTGGTGGAAAATGCATGCGGGATAATGAGTATCGCAACCTGTCAATTAATCTCAATGGTAATAGTGTTTTCTGCTTGTTTTTATTAGCTTAGCCACACCCTGTAATCTAAGCAGTGTTGTATGAGGCTCTAAATGGTTAAAGGTGGTTAACCATTTCATTACAAAGTAGTACAACTTAGGTTCTCATGTCTAGACCTTTGTGATCAGTGGGCTTGTCGTCTCTGTTGTGTAGGTCTTGGTTTCTGTCTCTAAAAAGGGAGTGCTAATCAAAGAAAAACGACAACAACGACACCCTCCAACTGAGACTGCTTTGCATTATTGTTTATTTGGGCCTCGGTCTGTTTTTTGTCAGATATCTTGATCTCGGTTTCAGATATTAGGTCTTTGTCTGGACGTCTGGTCTTGGTTTGACAGAGACCAGGATTCCAGTTATCAGGAAACCAGAGCAGCTGAAATCTCTCACATGCTTTGATGCGCAACGAAAGTGATAAACATTATCCAGAGTCAATGTGTGGGATGAAGACAAGATATGTCATCCGAGTGTTTCATTAGAAAGATTCAAAAATGGATCTGGAGATTGTCATGAAATGAGTCTGCGTTTTAAAAATGGACCAAACGGTGCTGAGATACAGCACTACCCTCACACAATGCCGTTGAGGTTTTCTCACAAAATCTGGCTTTAAAAAAAGATAACCTTTTACCTGCAGCTAAACTTGGATGTGGAGATGGAGAAGTAGTTAGCCGCAAGCATTCATTCAGGTGTCTAACAGTGTATTTCGGTTGTTTAAATGAAAAAGACTGTTCAGACTAACAAGCATCACAGTGTTCACCAAACACGTTTGTGTGAATGTTGAGGGCACTTGAGAGCAATTAACTAGCACACACGGTCAGTGAGGCAAAGATGAGTGTTTTTAGCACATGTTAGAACAGTAAAGAACTAAAATAACACAGTCATCTCAAAAAACGCTGTTGTTGTTTTAAGGGTTTGTGAGCTCCCAGCATGCATTATGGCATGAATAAATTATACAGTTACTGTTTGAAGATAAATGTTTTACTTCTTGCTGTTTATTTTATGCTTTTATTGTTGTTTTTGTCATCACTGTTAGTTTGTTGATGTGCAATGCTTATATTTCTTACTTTATTTCCTACTTTACTTATGGACAGTTATTCTAAATTATTCATTTTATTTTTATTTTGCATTTAGCATTTAGCACTAAACATGCAAATTCAAGAAATAACATGTATAAAATGTATTGTGTTGTCTTTTAATTAATTTAATTGATATATTCTGTTACTTTTTCATGTTTCATTTTTTAAGGGACTGTGAGGTCATATTCTGTATTCTGTAATGATAAAGTAACTTCATTTATATTTTATAGCACAAAATTACACATTTTACTTATGTTAAAGTACTTTTTTAAAAGGCAGACAAGAATGTAGCCATTTTATTTTATTTTATCACAGCATTAAAGCTGAGTAGTGTGAAATATAATATCCTACATCTTCTGCAGTTTAAGGTTAATATTATGACTTGTCAAGATTATACTGCAAGTGGATGATGACTTTATAGTATCAGAACATCAAAGAAATCAAAGCTTCTCTACATGTGGTCTGCTTTTTATGTTCTTTTAGAAGTTATCAAATATTTACATGCCCATACCATCATAATCCTCACATAAAAGGCTGTCATATATTACCTCACCACAAAAAAACAATAAAAACACGAATTCTGTGCCCTTTAGCATTTTACAAAAGAAGTGCAAGCTGTTTTATGTTACATTATATCATTCAACCTTTTTTAAAATGCTAAATAAATGACCGAAAAGGAAAACACCTCATAATTGTAGTGCAAGTGGAGGTACAATAAAAAGCCCTCCTTCATTGAAAATGTTATAAAGGCACAGTTTGATATGCTACAAACTATATAAGAGAGAAGAAAGGGGGGAAAGGGAACCCTGGGGAAAAGGGGGCTATAAACTCGCATAGAGCATGAGAAAGTGCATGGGGGTTTTGTGTTAATGGACGCTTTGCATTTGCTGGGTCATGCTAAAGCTCTCACAAATTGTGAGATGGTCTCCAACCATTACAGGCCACAAACTGATTGATTCCTGTATGCATTAGGAAGCTTAAATTACTTAAGTTACTAAAAAGGACACACAATTACTGGCCTTCCTTCACCTTCCTTATGAGTTCTAAAGTCAATACTGTATAATTCACATACTCTCCCTAATGGTGGTTCAGACACATTAATGTATTTGCTCTAGATAACTTTACTCAAGTTATGAAGCTATGTACAGTCCAACCCAACCGTTCCAGTTCCTACAGCTTCCTCATTAACCTGCCAAAATATTTTGTAAGCAATATGTTGAAAAATGGCATTGCTAAAAGGAGCGTGTGCACATGGGAGACACCTTGTTATTCAAAGCCTGAGGCTGAGAGTCGTTCTCGCTGGGACTCTTTCTGAAAAACACAGAAACTGGAAGACGGCCCTAGGCTGTTGGCTCTAATCTTTCAGATGTGCGCATTACCTGGACCAGATCTTGTGCTGGATCAGTCCCTCAGAGCTCACAGCACAACAGCAAGAAATAAAAACAGTACATTTCAACAGCTGATTGCACAAGAAAGTCATTTCATAAAACTGCCTCACGAACCTGTAATTTTTCCTTTCTTTGAAATAATGTGATTATTTTAAGCTCTCCAAATCTTCAAACCACATCAAAACGAGGAACAAAAAAGAACCAAAACTCCCTGCCCCAAAGAAAAATGGGTAAGTAACCTTTATTCTGACTCTTCTTTTTGTTTTAACATGTCTCTGCCTCAAAGGTTGAACGATTATCTGACCATAGAGGCTCTGTGAAAATGATCTGTTTCGCTTTTTCAGGGGCTGTGAGGTCATTTTCATTTTCTGCAGGTATGAGGTAATGATCACGTACTGGTTACACCTGAATAGTGTCACAAAAACCTCTGTTTAAATATCCCTCGCTTTATAAACAAGCTCATAAGCAGGGTTTTGAATGTTTGAATTAAGTAAATAATTAATAAGTATAATAATTTATATAGATTAATTATTTGACTTCCTTTTCTTTTGACAGGGTGGTACATCTTAAAATTGTCAATTTAATAAAAATACTATCATTTAAAATAAAATAAAATATATAAATTCGTGAAGTAAAAAACAAAACAAAACATAAATTATAAAATAAAATAAAATACAATTTAAAAATATGTTATTTAAAAAAAACTATAAAAAATAAAATAAAATAAAATAAAAAATCATTAAATTAAATGAAATCTAAAAAGACCAAGCCAATCTTCTGTGTTCTCACTGCCAAGCACAGTCAGATGAACTAATGAAGCATTCATGCATTTGAGTTTGGCTATTGACTGACACTGAGCAGGTCATGAAGGGCACCCACACCTCCCACAGACCTGTAGATTACGTCAGGGTCAAAGTGTCATCCTCCACTCTCAGCCCCCTCCCTCCAATGCATTCAATATAATGAGGCTCTGCTGCTTAGAGACTCTCATTCACACTCTGTGGAATGGGTGAATGTCCTTTGAACATATTGGGGGAGAGCGTCCCTCTCTCTCACTTTTAATTGCAGACGATCTTATTTAAAGCTCACACATTTTTTCGGCATCTAATTGTTGTTGGTTTGTACTAATTTGAAGCAAACGCTCCTCGTCAGCTTCGTTTCGCTCTATCTGAGGTGTGATCCATCTTTTTGATGACTGTCTTGGACTTTGTTTGTCTAATGCAAAATTTCAAGGCTTTGTTCATTTGCGTCAGGCAAATCGTTACCTCACCGAGTTCATGCTCGCAAACTAAGCTTTTGACACCAAAATGTAACTTTAATCAGATGAATGCATGAAATAAACAAAAACAATCATTGCATAATTAGTGAGAAGCCTATATATTCTTTAATAACAACAGAACTAATCACTAAAACACCCAAAGATGTTAATGAAATACTGTGCCCTGTTTATGAACTCTCTCTGAGCTGTCATAGGCTCTCCTTTGAGAGAGAATCATCATGGTTTGCCTTTGTTCTTCATGCATTCAGTCTCGTATCTATCAGGCGGGCCATTAGGAGGTGTGAGGAAGTACAATACAAACCGAATGAGATGAGGGAGCACCCCACCCCGTGAGCCCACCTGCCACTGAGATGAGTGTGTGTGTGTGTGTGTGTGTGTGTGTGACGGGGGATTTCAGCTAATATTGGGGCAATAAAATGCAAAAGAGGGGGAAAAGTGGCTTGGTGACTAACAGGGAGGAGGGATAGATAATGGAGGGAGAAAGACAGAGAAAGATGCAAATGATTCATTTCTCTTCATGTACCAGGTTAACTAGATTTGATCTGACTTTAAAATAGATTCTCTTATCTAAACGCTCTTTCTTTACCAGTTTAACCTGTTTGACTGATTTTATGTTTTGCACATGATTTGATTAATTAAATAACATGAGCATATAACTAATAGTTCTATACTATTGCAGCCTTAGGCACACAAAACTATGAGGTGTAAAAAGCATGTCAAGACTTGTAAAGCCATTGGAAATTGTGTTGTGCTTTTGTTAGTTTGTCACCAACAAAGCAATAAATAACGCCTATAAGAAGTGTTCTCTGAAACTTGACTTACAAACAAACCTTCAGAGTGACCTAGTCTTTAAAATTATGTAAAACGATCAGATGTAATATTTGCATAACCAAAAAAACCTTCAGAGAAGTTAATAGGAACTTTTGAAACATTTCTGTTAACAGCTGGACACTGACTGTTTCAATAAATACAACTAGTATAGTTATATTCAGGTATTGCTTAAAAATCCTTAGACTAGTGGTTTTCAGCCAGTCTAACTCCTAGATTTCCATTGTTTGAGCCAATATTAAAATATCTACAGTCAGTTTGAAAAATTGCTGGGTGTGGAAAGAATATTGCAGTTGGATGGCAAATCATGTTTAAATGTTTTAGGTTAACATTTTGGTCAATAATATTTTTAGTGTTTTATAATTTTAATTAGGGTAAATAACTCTAAATAATGTTGCAGTCACCTTGTAACTTTTTCAAAAAATAACTCCCAGACTTTCTGAGGAAGACACCTTCCAAGGTGAACGAAAGCCGTGTTGTCTTCCAGAACATCCACATCAAACATTATGAAAACGATACTGTATAGAAAAGTAGAACCCAGAAGATAACAGATAAGATAAAGGATGTGTCATCAAATGTTTTCTAGTAGGTTAAATTAGTTTAGTTCCACAGTGGAGGGGAGGAGCTTGAGGACAGACCTATAACCGCCCTCCAGGGCTTCAACAGATGTAACACGTGGGGAACAACCTCAAAGTTTGAATTTACTGACGCATGCTGCGCGTGTTGCACTTTCCAGAACATTATCCAGCAAGAACGTGCTAACGCAAGGATATTATTTCTGGTGATTGAGAGACCCAGACTGCCGAAAGATGCACCGGATCGCCCTTTTAACGTGTTTACTCACCGCGTCACTGATGAATCAAGGTAACAGAAAATACATTTTCGATTTTTTTTATTTTTTTTTTTATTTGACTTTTAGTTATTTTAGACCATTTCTCACAATGAAATTGACCAATGAAAGAACTGAGCAGTGCTACTTTTAAGATTTGAGAATGATAAAACATAAAACAAATTATATATCAAGACTTTTAAAGAGAAAACGCGCTCCGCATTCACTCGGAATTCTTTCCAAAGCCTTTAATTTGTCTATTATTATTATTATTATTATTATTATTATTATTATTATCAGAAACAAAGTATCCATTAACGTTGGTTTTCTCCGTATAAAAGTAACATTTATTTCTTGTAACGCGCTCTTTGTCCCCGCCCCCTCCCTTTACTACTTTTTACTTGCACCTGTTTCGCTACAGTAAAACAAAAAAGGTGATATTATGCTTTACATGTTTAACCTTGATGCTTTGTTTGTTTAAAGTAAATAATAATCGATTTGAGACTATATCTTCGTGCTTCGGGGGTCTATATTTTGTGTATGACTCTCTTTCTCTCTGTGTGGTGATGAAACACAGGGGCGCTGGTTATCATAGCGTTTTATCGTAGCTTAAGTGCATCAGTAGCATATTCAGGTAATGAAATAAAGGACACAAAAGCCCAGCTGGTAAACATCTGTTATTGTAAGGCACCAGACCGTCTGTCAGTGGGACTTTAAAGAGTCTCATTCACCTTTTGGGCTGTTAGACCAAAAGCATAATGATAGTGTGTGATGTGCTGAAAGATAGCTGGGTTGGAACTTAAACGTGTTGTGATTTGTGACTGTCTTGTCTTGTCCTTAGCTTTGAGAAACAAAGAGTGTAGTTTTCTTTAAACCAGTAGTGGGCAAGTTAGATTTTACTAATTAAAATAAAAAAATATATATGTTTGTAAATATTTAAACGTTTTATTACTGATCAATGCAACTAGTTTACTATGATGAGTCAAATCTTACATGTGTATCCTATGATATGTAACATTCTTAGTAGATGATGTTGTTTCATTTACGCCTGGAACTGTTTGTCTTGTAGATTGGTTTGAGAGTCAAACTGAGTTTACAACTAGTAGTTTAGTGCTGCATCTGTTTTTTGTTCTCTCTCTCCACCCCTCCCCCAAAACACACCACCCGCAATGTCACACCCAGTATTACTAGTTTAGCTGGTGGGCTTCTCTCAGTTTGCTGCACAAAAAAAAAAAATCACCCTTTTCCCCCTGAGAAGTCAGTTTTGATAACAAATTTTGCTGTAAACGCTGGTCTGAGTTTGTTTGTAGTGAGAAACTGTCTCCATGCAATTTTACATTGTTTTTTGGCTTTTGTATTGCAGAAGAAATTAGCATATTTTAATTAATGTAAAATGTGCCGCTGCTTGTTCCCTCCTTTTGTAGGAATATGTTTGATGAGACTGAACGTTTTAACCTAAATTCATAAATCTGGCTTGTAATCATGATTGGCTAAATGGTATTCCTCACTGAGTAAATTTAGATTATGTAAAGAGAATTATATTCATTTTGTAGATACGAGACAGTCTTTTATTAAACGTTGAATCATCCACTTGGAGTTACCTGTCTGCCCTGTTGTACCATCCAAATCCATTTTATAGTCCTATTATAAAAGAAAGCAAATATAGCTCAACAAAAGACTGTTTGCTTAGATTAGAGGAAATGATATTGATTCATATGACTCATCCATTGAGACTTTTATTAATATGCCTCACTCAGTGAAAGCACTACTGTGGATATTGAAATACTATTGTCATCCTCTAGCTTGTACGCTCCTCTTCTTTACTACAGAAGCACCTCTTTTTTTTTTTTTTGTTTTTTTTTTTACAGTGGCCTTCATAGAAACCAGTTTATCTGTCATCAGGCAAGACAAGACAGCAATTGTCCGGTCTATAGAAGGGAGACACATTGTTTTACAACAGGATAGGTATGTGTGTGCTTAGCAGTGGCACTCTTGACTTGCAGAAATGCATCCATTGAGATGCATGAAGTCCCCCATTGCTCTCTGTAACCTCCAGTGCACTTGCTTGGATCCACCCTGCATTTCGGGACAAAAAGTCAGGTTGTTTCACTCTTGTTATTCGGCTTCTCCAAGACCTCCTCTGGACCCCTGCTGACTATATTGTTCAGCAGGTCTTCTTTAACTAATGCATGTACGATTGCGACATCTCCCACAGACTCTTCTCCATTTGTAATTAAATGCAACTGTATACTCCCCACCGAGAAGCCGTTATCTCGCCCAACTCCTTTTAATATGCCCTTCAGTTGAAAAAGACTTTGGGTTACCATATGAATAACGGCAGCGCATACTTCTGTTCCCATCATGCATTTCAAAAGCACCACTGAGAATGAAGTTTTAAATTGTTTGTACTGCAAGAGATGTCCGTGTCCTCCCCGTTGAGGTTGAAATGTGACCACATTTGATTTGCAAATACTCCTGCCTGTCTTCAACCTGAAATCATTTTATATATTGACTTCGACTAATTTTTTTTTGCAGTGCTTTTTTATATTAGCAGCTGAGAGGAAGCATCTGTACTGTATATTTACACTCGAAAGCTCTTAATCCAACACTGTTTGCGCCTGGACTCAGGAAATGAAACCGGCCATTACAATAAAGCCGCCGCCTCCCCCTCCGTTCCCGCCTTCTCTCTCCCCCTCTTTTTTTCTTTCTTTATCTCGGGTAAGGTGAGGCCAGAGGCAGAATTCTAAATAATTTTTACTCCTGCCCCCTTACTTCTGCTTGTTTCTTCATGTGTCACATTTCCTTCTAAAGAACCCCCTTTAGGCTTAACCTGAGGGGTTATTGCAGGTGTATTGAGATGTTTATTTTCCATTGCACAATGCAGAAGAGCTATAACCATTGGTGGTTATAGCCACATGTTCCACATTGGTTTTGGCTGCATTTCCCACCAGTGATGTTTGCACACAAGTGCTTAATTGGTTAAATGGAACCAGATCTATCTGTGCCGATTAAACCTCTTATTTTTAAAAGTAGAATTCAGGTCAAATTGTGCTACTATTGTAAAATTTCAGAAATGTTATGAAGTGCCCAGAGGAGAACAAACACAAGCAGACACGGGTGCTATGATGAGTAGCAGAAGAATGCAGGTCAAAGTATGTTTAATTAAACCATGATGTCATAGACGTGAAACTGTGGTTAGTCACATCGTGGGTCTCATTTTCTCTCCCTTATTAACAAGAATTACCTCAAAGTGTATACCTCAAATGCAGACTTCTTGTGCATCGAGTTGTATATTTTAGTCTATAGCTGTCTCTTTTAGATTCTGGTTGACATCTTTTATGGAAACATTATATACAAAGACTTATGACAGAGGTCTTGTTGTATTTCTATATAGCAGGTTAGTGAAGTGAAAATGGAGATTGTGTGTACTGAGATGTTGATTTTTTTTTTAATTTAATTTGATCAGATTTGTACCCGTTTGTTATCAAGTGGACAATTTGGATTTTTTTTTTTTTTTTTTCTGCATTATTATTCTGTTAAAAAAAGTAGTTTGTCACAAGCAGGAGTACTTTTGTACTGTATATCATCATGAGCATCAGTTGATGCCAAGAAGCCGTCAAGGTTTAAAACATATTTTAGTTTCCCGCCCATAACCTTCTAAAGTCAACAAAGGAAGACAACATTTACTTTCTTATCTACACATTCCTGGTCTTATTGTGAATGATTTGGTGCTTGCTGTTCCAAAGCAGAAAACTGGTTTTATAATCTTGTTTAATTCATTTGCTCTTCTTCTGAAATGACTTTATATATCTGGTGATTTCACAGATGGGTGAGCTGTTGAATATATTGATTCGATTATGTGCAGCAGAATCTGATA